>LIAE01010458.1:27401-47718 GCA_002287525.1 Diploscapter pachys | reverse complement strand
GGCGTCAAAAAGGGGGAAAAGTCAGCTCAGATTGGAACGAATCAGCGGAGGTTTGCAAAACGGCACAATTAAATTCATTTCGAGTCTTACTCAAATGTTTAGTTGAAAAAATCAAAATTTTCAACTCGGACCTATCCTGAATTCTATTTCGAACTTTAATACATTAAAATTCCGAACTTCGATCAGTCTTGATTCCTATTTTGAAATTCAAGAACTAATTTTCTAAAAACAAATCAGCCTAACAATCGTCTTTCAGATCCCTGGACGAAATTCGAAATGCCGAGCGAACGCAGTGCTGCGTATGTCTGCTTCGCGAGAAGAACATTTTGCTCCGACCATGCAATCACCTGTGTCTATGTGAGACCTGCGCAAACCCTCTACTTGAATTACAAGAGCCGCAATGCCCTCTATGCAGAACGAGGATTGAAGAATGCGTTACCGTTTTCTTTTAGTTCTCATAATTTTAAAGAGTTAAAGAATTCGAAATTAGGTAGGAATTAAGTCAGGATGGCTTTGCAACCTACCCTGTGTATTTTTTATTCCAACTCGAATACTTTCTAGTTCTGAAGAATTTGCTTAAGAATCTCATGTTGAATTTCAAACTAATGAAGAGCAAAACTCTGATCCGATCTTTTCTATTTTGTTCCGTCACTATTCTGAACTTTTCGATTTACTGCCTTCTAGAGTTTCAAACCAAACTTATCTAGCCTACGGGATTAATGTTTACTTCTCATCTCAATTTATCTTTCTACTACGGGTTCATTCCAACTACCTATCATTCAAGATCTGCCTAATTTCTATCATAGACAATGTTCCGATTTTCTGATACGCAATAAAATTTTCTGATAATTGCTAGTGAAGTTCAGAATTAATTGAACGAGTTTATTAAATGTGTCCAAATCAGACTTTACAGAATTTTCAAAATTACAAGTTTCTAAAATCCTACTCAAAATCTAGAAAAAGTCCAGCTCCCATCATTTTCTGTCAATGCCTACATACTCGCAATCTAGTCACCTCATTTCGTGCCTTACACTCCATCGAGGAGAATCCAGCAGAAAATCATCATCTTTTGCCCATTTTTCTCTTCTCTTGACTTCTGGATTGTCGTCCGTTCATCAACTAAAAGAACACAACGTTTAAAATTTAGTGCAAGTGGAGAGGTGTAGGTGTCATTCACAACCAAACTCAAGTTTTTTCTAACCATCATTCTATTAATTCGAAAAAAACTAAGACATTCGAAATTTCTTGGGGTAATAAAAATGAAATTTAATTTCGTTTTATATGAAGAAATTGCGTTAAAATATCGGTACAAAGTGAATTGAAAGATGACAGAACAGAATTCTGTCAATTATGTTTGGAGTGGTATTTAAAAATGAAGATTTTTCAATCAAAATAAATTAAGGTTGATAAATGAATGATTGCAAAGACGGAATGAGATTCAATTGTGTTTTTGTACAGAAGGAGAAAGTTGGAAATTTCAAAGCACTCGAGAGATTAGAGTAGGAAAGAAAAATCGTCCCTACGAAATTTCGCGTTTTATCGAAATTTCCACTTTCGCGAATACGCACTTCCTGTGGTGTTCATCCGAAATGTTTGAGGACTTCCTGCAGTCGTTTTCGCGCATCGAGCACTCGTTTCTCCTGTGCACGAATGTCCTCTTCCAGGGTGATTTTGTCGATCCACTGAAAGTTTCTCCATTTTTACAAATTTGTATTTTTAAGGACAGCTTATCTTGGATTTTGTCAAAATTGGGTTTTTTTTTCGATTTTAAAGTAGATATTTTTGATTTAAAAAAATATGTTTTTGTTTTTGACAGAATAAGTTGTTCTTGTTTTCGTTTCGATAGAAAAGTTTGTCTTTGTTTTTTCCTGACTTGAATCATGGGCTGATTTGGATCGTAGTTGAGAAGCAGATTCTCGGCGAGCTTCTCCTTGGACGCCTTTTGGCCGTAGACTCTGCAAATTTGGATTATCATGATGACTCAGAAATGTTTTTGTTCATTTTATTTTGTTTATGTCTGCCGTCTAACTTTACCCATGAATTCTCGTAATACGCATCTTTTTCGGTCTACTCCTTACAGCAACCTGTAAATAACCGAACGCAATAAAAATTGACCGGGTTTGTGCAGAAAAAGGAAACATTTCGTTATTTCACGTTGCGCCATTTACAAGCTATCGCTTACTACTTTCTGCTTTGTTTTTTTTTTTTTAATTTATTTCGGTCTCCCGTAATTGTCAGTTTTCTAGACTGGTCATTCTATAAACTGAGTAACAACTGCAAGGGGCCATTTGTTCCATTTGTCTGATTGCATTTGACCAACCCCATTTGCGCAGGGTGATGTACAGTCGAGCAGATGTGCGCGCCCACACCTCGGTCGCTCATCGCATCGCAGATCTTGGTGAGTCGGCCTGCCAACTGCAGACTCTCCTCGATGTACTCGTCGCGCTCCACGTCGGACTAAAAGCATTCAAGATTCATTTCGACAAGATCGGTGATAGTAAGAAAAAAACGGACTTGGACTTATTATCAGAGATTTTCGAGTTTCGACTTCAACTCAAGTGGAATTGAGATTAGAACCTTCATTTTTTCTCACCTTGTCTCCCATTCGAGCCGGCACCGAACAGGTCAGTCCTTCCAGCGATTTGGCCCACATCAGCTGAAACTTGTTTTTTGCAAAAATTACATTGAACACTTTGAATTTTTCAAATTAAGAAACATCTCGAATTCTGATTTGAAAAAATATTATTGATTGGAAAGAACGTCGATATTCAAAAATTACACGCTATTCGTCTCGCTTCTCTTCTACGCGCCTCACTATTTCGTTCCTCCAAATTCGATTTCTAATTGTTACACGAATATCAACGATACCTGGAACGGTCTGTCCTCCCTGGCCTCTCCAATTGTCCTTTTCTTGAGCTGCTCGGGCTTGGGCTGCTTCGTCTCCTTGTGGCTCGTCAGCACGGTCGTCGTCGGCATCTTGAAGATAGACACCGTTTTGCGCCTAGGAATTTTTAATTTCAGAAAAAAGAAAATAGTTGAATTTTTATTCAGGAACAAAGTTAAAGTCAAATTTTCGTTTTCTCCAGAAAATGTACTTTTTCCTTACTGCTAGTTTTTTTTGTTTTCATTTGGCTCACCAGGGTGCCTGTGCATTTCCCTCGAATCCGGTTTTGGGCACTTCGAATTCCTTTTTCTTGGGTCTGCCTGGCCTGGCTCTTTTCTTGTTGCCCAATGGGTCCGCCTCCGAGACACGAGCTCGACCCATTTCTGAAGTTTCAAAATGAGCTAAAAAGACAAATTTCAAAAGTCTTCAAGATATTCAATGGCCTCAAACCCATTTTTGTCTTCTAAACGAATAAAATAAACGTAGATTTTATTTATGAAACACGAAGAGAAGACCGATATTGAATTTTCCGAAAGAAAATTCAGATAAAAATATATGTTCGTCTTCTAGATAGAAAAAATAAAGTTATAAAATAATAGAGTCACAAATGTTCGGACGAAGTTTGGATAAAACGATCACAAATTGAACGGGTAGATAGATGAGTGGGGGAGCCATAGGTAAAATCCGGATGTTTGTAATTTTCACCATTTTTGCAAGAAAACGAAGTGATAAGCCAAAAACGACGTTTCTTTACAAATTATCTAGTTGTAAAGTTGGTGAAAAATACAAGTGCCCCCAAAACATAAAAGAGTGAATGGAGAAGGGAAGGGGTGAAAATGGATCAAACGTTGCGATGTCTGAGAAAAGGAGATGGAGGATGTTGTTGAAAAGTCCATCGCGCATCGTCCAACCATTCTAATCAAATCAACAGATAGCTCGCTCAGAGTCCGTAGGCATTCTGAAAATCTTCTCTGATTTGAGCTGTCGTGGCACCCACATTTCGGCTGCGCTCCATGTTGCTGCCAGTCGCTGAGTTGCGGTGACCGCCGTCGTCCGACGTGTTGCCATCCTGAAATGTCTTATACTTTCTTTTCAAATTTTTCATTTTTTCAACCTCGTCATTTTTCAGAATTTGACTATTCGATTCGTCTCATTTGTCAAAATTTAATAGTTTTTATTCGACATTTTTTAAAATTTATTTTCTTCTTGAAGAAGACAGGAATTTTTGAAAAGTTGATTCTCATTTTTAGAAAATTGCTGAAAGATGGAAGAGAATCTGAGAGCGAATTTTCCAAAAACGATCTTTAAAATTCTTATTTTATTATTCTCGCCCCTCGCCCACCTGATTGTACTGGAGATTGTACGCAGTTGGGTGGATTTTGAAGCCATAGAGACGGGGCACGAATTGCGTTGCGGGTTTCTTGGGACGGAGCTCGGGGTGGACGAAGAAGAGCATGTGCGGGAAGCCCGTTCCGAAGTAGGAGCCGTCCGTGTGCTGATGACGCGACGAACGGGGCACGTAGACGTCGCAGCACCGCGGACAGTACAGCTTCACCATCGCCTCGCCCGGCACGTCAGAGAGACCTGAAATATCCTTATTGTGTATCGATCAAATGAATTCACAGTTCATGTATTCAGAAGCGCCGTTGCGAGAAATGCGCAAAGAAGGAGGTTAGGTTACTGAGAAAGAGTGATACGCAATTTTCTCTGCCTCTCTCGCCTTTATTCTGTTTTTTTTCAATATACGATCTGTCACTTCGTTTGACTGAACAATTTTCTAAATTAATTAATCTTTTTCTTTGAAAATGAATGCATTTTCCCAATTTCCGAGTGGAGAATGAAAATCTACCGATCGGCAGCAAGGCCTGATTCTCGCAGTAGACACGCGGGCACACGCCGAAGTCGTGATCGCGCCACTTCTCCACCATCTGCAAATTAACTAAGTTGTTTAGGCTAGACTTATTCAATTTCAACTCCACTTCACCTCACTTTATTTTGAACTTGAAGTTGGAGTTGAATTGCTAATTTTGGTCGCGAGCATTTTTGTCCCAAAACGAGAGAACGGAGAAATAGTATAAAGAAAGAACAAATAGCGTTTGAGATGAAAGTACTTGCAACCTTCTGTTTGTTAATCATTCTCGTTTTTTCGCCCTCACCTGACTGATGCCCCTGTTGGTGAGGATGTATCTGGCGTGGATCAGCCCGTAGAGCATCTCCGCGGCCTGTTCTACCAAGTCCGTGTTCGTCGGGTTGTCTTCCAAGTCGTCTTCTGAAAATTCGACTCATCAATTTCTTCATTTTCAGCATATATCAGTCAGGAGCCAAGCGGGATTCCATATTTTCAAAATATTATTTTTAATTCGTGGATTCCATTCACAAACAATCAGAAATGTGGAAAGCGCAAGAGTTTTCATCTTTCGATTCTTCCAAAACTCAGTAATTTCTTTGTCAATATTCTCCCCGAAATTTTCCGAGCATTTCAAGAGGATATCTTCTTCTTGAGTCGTTTTTCTCGAATCGTGCGCATTTTTCATTTTTCCCCCAAACTTGCCCGGTTCCAGGTCGAGTATCATGTCGAGTGCCTGTCTGTACTTGGGGACCTGCTCGTTCAGTCCGGTGAGGTTGAATCTGTCCTGGATGTACTCCTCGTCCACCTCGCAGAAGAACTCGTTGCCACGCAGCCCGCAAAACCATGTGATCCACGAAACCTGCGAAATTAATCGATAAATCAATCAAAGCGAAAATATTGATTTTCGTGGGTTAGCAGGAATGTTCTGACTTAGTCTCCCACTTTAGTTTTAAGATGAAGCGGAAGTCTCGGAATTATTTTAAATGGATTTGCATTCGGTACACCTCTTCTCCTGAATTTCTGAAGCTTTAACTCCCACTTCAATTTGAAGTCGGAACATCCCTTTCTTGCTGAATTCTCACCGACCTCTTCCGAACTGCTCATTTCTCCCGATTCAAGCGAATTGGCAGACTGATCAGATGCAGAACCAGCCTGAAGAACACTCCGTTTGCGGGGAAACACGCCCGAGCAACCATTCGATTGGTCAAAATCGGTGAAAATCGCCCGATATAAACATACTTGTTGAAAAACGTTATGCACCACAAGGCACTGAGCGGTGTACTCTAATTTTGTCAAAATGCGAAAAATCAACCGATTTATTGACCGAGAGAATGCTTCTGCTGCTGGTTGTGAGACAGGAAAGCAGGGTTGTTCGGAATTTGTGCAATTTTAAAAGTTCGAGGTCAGGCTTGAAATTTCAATTTCGAGTAGCCCTGATTAGGATTTTCGGCTAACTATAAACGACCTTTGAAACTTGTAATTTTTCACAAGTTTGAGGTCGGAGCTCGAATTTTTAGGCCCGAACAACCCTCGCCGTCAAATTTTGCTGACTGACCGAAGAGGAGTGCTGCAACTCGCGCCACCTCGCAGAGGCCGTTGTGCCGAGCTTGTGTGTTCAAACGCAGCCCAGCCACCAAATCAATCAACTCGGACAGACACTTCCGAGCTGAAAGCCTAAAAACTAGCATAAAATCGACGAAAATCGCGAGAAAATCAACGGAATTTTGGCCTTTCAAATTACCCTCAAGTTACTCTTACCCTTTTGTAGAAGCTACTTTTTCTCGTCCTCATGCTATTTTCCCGAAAAGATGGTAACTTCTACAAAGGGTAAGAGTAGCTTGAGGGGAACTAGTGCAAGAGAACGAAATTTGCATAAAATAGACAAAAATAGGCAAAATCGCAAGAAGAAATGAAAATCACTCTGTAAATGACAGACAGAAAGAACCTGGAGAAGCGAGAGGAAGAAAAGAAGCAGATAAGTGAAGAAAATAAAGAAATGAAAAACATGAGTTTTCGATTTTCTAGAGTGTGAGAAATATTTTTAAATCCGGAAAAATAATCGTGCAAATTCGTGATACCCAGAGGGTAAAGTGTGCGAACATAAAAGGTTAGTTTGTTTTTTTCATTCTCCAGAAAATACATCGAAGAGCTGTGAACTCGTTAATGAAGCTATTCCAACAAAAATGAATGATCATCTTCTATTTTTTATTCTGGGAACTCAGTTTTTAGATCTCGATTTTTCATCTCACAAGCAATGGTCGAAAAATCGATAAACTTTAGCTTCGAGCAAAGATTGTTTTCCTTTGAACCTAGGAGCATCATACAGTGTCCCTGACTGCATTGCTAAATTTCGCAAGTCGGACTTCTGTAGGCTGAGATGAAGTTGAGGCTGAATCTGGAGAAAGGAGGGAAGAATCAGAGGGACGTTTCTCTACAGGCAATGACCGAAGCGTCGCCTGACTGTTCGGGTTATTCAGAACCTCAATTTTGCAATTCTTTTGGAAATTTTCGGGAAAACTCACTTTAGCGATTCTAGGATTGAGTGGAGGGCTTTTGACGGACGAAGCTTTACGAAGTTGGTACGAAATTACGCTTAGGGCTTGTATGGCCTAAATTTCATTTGCTAAGTTCTGGAAAATTGACATTTTCTTGGAATGAGCTCGTGTCTAGTAGTTTAGAAACTGATCAGAACGAGCGATTTTCAGTATTTTTTCTAAGATTCGAAAAAAAAACTCACATGATCAGTCTCCTTTCCTATGGATTTCTTGCCGAAACTGAGCATGGATGGAGATTTAGGGAAGGAAATTGAAGATGTTGGGTCGTTCGAACTAGACAAAGCTGAATTGTGTCGAAGAACGATCGGAGCTTCTTCCTCCTCCTTTTCCGAAGTCATTAGCAGACTTGAATTCTAGAAAATTTCATAAATGACAAGTTTTTCAAAAATCGCAAACCTCTTCTTTTGCCAATTCCGAATTATTTCTCAGGACGCTCGGTTTGTCTTCAATCTGGAATGAAAAGTTGCTTTTCCAAAATCTATCTCAAACGCCCACATTTTTATCACACGCTACTTCCAGAACTCGATCCAGATCATGTAGCACCGAATGTAGCTGTTCGGGAGTCACCTGAAGTTAATGCTATTACAAATCGCATTAGCCAGCATTAGTAATTTCCTGTCCCCCCTCACATAAAACAACTAATGCAATTGCTTAAATTCTGTGTGATCTTCGTTCAAAATTGATCGGTTCAAATTGGGCGTGCTTTTTAGGGGAAAATTTTAAATTCACCTCAAACTGGTCTGCCACGAGATGAACCAATTCGCCTACAGTCAGACAGGATCCCCCGAACCAGACTTCGACGTCTTGGGTGTCTGCTTGTCTGAAAAATTATTCCTGATAAAGTTGAGGGAAAAATTCTCTAACCTTCCGATAGTATGAATCCACTTCAAATAAAGCGACATCGACCCCATCAGAGTTGAGAGAATTATGATGCCTGAAAAGAAAAATGAAAATGAATAACAAAGAGAATTTCTTCTTTGGGAAAAAATAAGAAACATGATCGAAATTACTAACCTACAGAAAGATAGAGAGTAATGATAACATCTTGTATCCATGTTTCTGGAGTGGGTCTTAGATCACCATATCCGATTGTGGCTATGGAGATAAAGCTGAATTTCATCATCAGTCAAAACTACTAGGTCTTAAAATTGACCTACCAAAAATATAACGCATCTAGAATTGACATGGTGTCAATCCACTGGCTGAAGATGACTCCACCCAAGGCATTGTGAATCATCAGCAAAGTCAATGTGACCCAAAGCGGTAATTCGCGAGACGATGATTCATTCTGAGGTTACTTTCATCAAAAGTTAGAGAAGTTACAGAAATAATCGATTTAAAGAAAAAATGCTGAAAACTTACAGATTTGCGAAAAGTGTCGTGTAGAATCCAATAGGCGTCGACAATGAAACTGCCGTTGTTTGACAAGACCAAAAATATCAAAGGGATGCCTATCACGCAGTAGAGAATCACGACTAATTTCCCATAGAATGAGACTGGATATAAATCACCATATCCTGAGATTTGGGATTTAAATGGAAACAGACATACGAAGTCCGACTTCAACAAAAATCTCGACTCTATACGTTTCTGGTCAGTTAACTTTCAAGACTCACCAATCGTAGAGATCGTAATGAAAGAGAATAGAATCCTTGATCGGAGACTCGCCTTCGCCAAATGTTCGTCGACAATTCCAAATAGAAACCCGCCAAACATTATGTACAAAATCAATAGGAGATTTAGCAAAACGTGTGGAATTATCGAGATGAAAATCTTCAAGGATTCTTCGTAAATCTCGTCAAAAGTCGAACTTACCTCTTTCTTGTAGTTTTCTTTATCGCAAAGTCGATTGTCGATGAAATGCTCCTGCCAAACGTAGAACAACTTCAAGTATTTCCGACGTCGTTGCTCTTTGCCAGAGGGAATTTCGATCTGAAATCGAGAAGTTAAAAATTCTTCGAAAAGTTCGAGTAAAACAAAAGAAATACCGTAATCTCCTCATCTATCGTCGTTGCGTCATCTTCTGAAGTACTAGCCTCTCCATAGAAATACTCCTTGTCTTCTTTGGACAGTTTTGATGCGATAGAGCCCTTGCTGACGTTGACAAATCGTCTTGAATTCATCCTCGGGCTTCCAGATCAGAACCACTACATCTACGAAAGACGACAGAAGGAAAATTTTCAAAAAGAATCTGAAAACCTCGTGATTTAAAATAAAAAAGCTGCAAGGGATAAGCTATCTTCACGAAGTTCGCAAATTTACACCGAAAATTCAGCCTTGAGGCTGAACTCTCACAAATTGATAAACGAAACGAACAAATTCACGCCCAGCGAGAGTGGTCAGGTAACAAAAACGTCGATTGTCAAAGACATACAAATAAAGACAAGTGGAGAGAAGACGAGAAAGAGGTCTGCCCCTGTGTCATTTCTGAATCTGTCTTCTCTGCTGCAATTTCTGCCCATCAATTCGCCGTCGATCGACTTTTCTCGTCGATTTCCCATTTCATACGCTTTTTGCATCGCGTCTTCATAAATTTCCTCGTGAATGATGACCAACATCGAATTGCGCATTGCGCATTGAATTTCGGCGGTTCTGCCAGCGTTATAAAAGTCACTTTTTCTGAGAAATAGTATTGCAAAAGTTTATGCCTTATCGAATTCTTCTATGCTACGCTTCTAAAAATTGGATCATAAGTTATTCCAGTCTATTTTCTATCAGTTTCTCTCAGCATTCGATGAGAGATGATAACTAATCTGAGAGTTGTTTGAAATCTGATTTCTCGTATTTCCTATTCCAAATTCCATCTCACTCTGTTGCCTATCAATTTTTTCAGGTAATTAAAAATAGATCATGTTATTTTTATTGGCCGATTTGTACCCTAACAAACCGGTTATCAGAAATTTCCTATGAAAACTTAGAGAATTAGATCATCAGTTTCGCGGTCTGAAATTGATTGTCGTGAGATGAAACTATCAAAGATCAGTCTGACGCACCTATGAACAGCAATTTCCAGCTTCTTGGGCGACGTCTTGAGAGAGCTCAGGTGCAATAGGGGTGATGATGAAGTAGGCGACTATGTGACCTGAAATCTTCTATAAATCATGAAATTCAACCGTCTTCTATTCCAGATTGTTCGGGGTGTCAATTTTGTTAATTTAGTGAACTTCAAAACTTCCTAGCATCCCTGGTCTAGATCTAAAAAAAATTACCCATCAACATCGAAAGCACGATCGGTACATTATAAGTCATTGCTATCTGAATTTTCCTCCAAATTTTTAAAATCTACTTTTTAAGGAATTTACCATCATTAGCGAATAGACCAGTAGCATTTCAACAAAATGGACTGCTGAATCTACCGTGTGAAGCATGAGGCATCTTCTGCTAGTCGGAAACAGACTGCCAGTGAATATATTCAACCGCATCACGACGACCCTCGTCCCATTTTCAATTTGCGCAGTTTCCTGCTCGATTTCGTAGCTCTGAAAGCTTGTCTGCCAAAAATAACAAAATACCGTAATTTCGAACCCCCTGTCCTGGATCTCGTTTTTCCATATCCCTAATGATCAGACCGGCGAATTTGACAGCTTCGTAAACAAAAGCAATTGCCGCAACTCCAATACACGAGAAGACATATTCTGAATTAGTTTCGATGAAAAAGTGATGAACCAGAAAAGTCCTAACTTGAATTTTCAGGCTAGTTAAAGTCTGACACACCTATCATATTCGATGTCATCCATTGCTGGAACAAAATCGACTCCATAATCCGGAAGTGAAAGTACATTTTCATCATCATCATCATTTTGCCTAGAGCTTTCTTCTGAAGATCTGTCAAAAATTTCTCTGAAAAACTCGAATAAAAAATCGCTGGGAAAGAATTCAAATATGACAAATCGGATTATCACCAAATAGAAACAATACAAATCAAGTATTTTCGAAATTTTATCAGTCAAGTCTTCATAAATACTAGAACACTAGATATTTTTAGATTACTAAAGTCTCATGTCATAGTGCTTCGATAGCCAAATGCGAAATAGCCGATGGTTATTCCAAGACAAACCGAAAGACATAACCAAACCTGAATCTACTTTTTTTGAATTTCTTAGAAATAAACTAACCGAAAACGTCATGAAGATGAGCATTAGGGCATACCCTAAGGTCAGTTGAATCGTGAAGAGAATTGTCTGGATCAGATGAGGCAGCGACACGAGGCGAGACATGTAGCTGAAAATAGGTAACTTTAAAAATTTCAAAAAGTGCAATTGAAATTAGCATAGCCTACGTTCCTAATTCTATCAGTGACAAGACAAAATTTCGATTTTGCTATGATCTTTTAGACCTTGAAAAGTTAGGCCATTTTTCAAAATCCCAAATTTCGTCTCGTCACTGAATGTGTCTACTCACGTCTCATCTAACGTGAATTTAACTGCACCGTACTTTGTGAGCATGATCCTCTCTGGCTGATAGTGCGTTTCGAGGCGCCATCGGATGTATTTTATGAACTCGAAGAAAATGCCCAGGGCTATGACGATAGCACAAGAATATGCCATTTCTGAAAAAGAAGATTTTTTATCGAAAAAGTTCACCTAAATCTATCCTAAAATTTGAAAGATCACACTTCTGAAATTATTCCCCGAAATGAATGAAGGTAGGTTCAGAAAAAAATTGAAATAGGCTTAGAAATATGGGGGAATTTGAATATTTCTGAATCAACTTACGCCCAGCATTAGTGATGTGCCAGAATTTGAAGAGAACGGTGTCATCAGTAGCCGTGTGAAACCACATCCACATTTTGCGATGATCCATCGACATCATTGTGCTGCTCATCATCATGCCGTTCATTTTCCTGAAATCTGAAAAATCCCCTATTTTATAATCCGAGTACTTTTCAAATGAGGAATATATGGATTTAGAGAGCAAGGTACTCGTTTCAGCTTTATTACTATACAATCATAAACATAACACACACATGAATGAAAGGTCGATTAATGGTGCAATAAAAATAAATAAATTGACGACTCGAAATGGTCGCTTGATAACTGTCTAGAGCGGCTCACTCCAATTAAGCAGCTAAGGCAGTCAAGCACTCAAACAGTCAGCAGTATTGGTCTCCAATCGCATTGCGCGTCCACTCAAAGGCCTTACTTGGTCTTAGATAAGATAATGCAGTGCCTAAATTAGCCAGAAAGGGCAAACTGATAATCATCAAATACCTTACTCTAAAATACGAACTCGAAATCGACTTTTTAGAATCCAGAATTTACATTTTCGAGAACTTCTCTGAATCTGAAATCAGAAAGTGCGAAGAGAATAAAATTTAAAAAATAACTTTCATAGACATAGAAGAAAAATTTATGACCTCAAAACAAAAAAAAACAATACTTGAGTTTTCAATCATTCAACAAGAAACAACCAGACGAAAAAGAACCAAAAGTGGAATTGAAGCAGAAACTTGTAAGTTTTATTCGCAGAAAAATGTACGAAATAATTTATGATCACTGAATGCACCCCAGAGAAATTGAAGGCCTTATAAAATCTCTGGAATCACTATTATTTATCCAAAAACTTTCAATTTTGTAATTTCAGGTAGATTTTTAGGCCAAAATGAAATGAAATTAACTCGTAAGGGTTATTTGTAAGCCGCAAGACCATCATGACCAAGACTTGGACAAAATAGAGTAAGGTAGGCTAGGAGAATGTTTGTTTTTTCAATACCATTTCATCATGTCTCATCATGTCATGATGTAATGCGGCTTACAAATGGTCCCTGTAAAGACTAGATTATGGCGTGTTTCTATTCACTTCTTCTTTTTGTTCTTCTTGTTTCCGCCTGCAGCAGCAGCAGATTGTGCAGAAGAAGTGGCTGCAGCGAAGCCGGGCTGTCGCATCTTCAGTTGCGGGATCATCTCGCACAGCAGCTTGTAGACCGACTGTTCTGCAAAAATAAGCAAGTTTTTATTTTTCATACCTTCTTCTTGGAAAGCTCAATTTCTCATTTTATCAGTTTTTCTCAAAACTGTTCAAACTTTCAGAGAGAAAAAAAACGCAATAAAAATCTGCTCTAAAGCTCAAATTTTAGCAATAGGGCATATTTTGCAAAAGTTTTGAGTTTAAAAAAAAAACAAAAAAAAAGCTTAAAAATGAAAAAAGAAAACAAACTGACTATTGGGGTGATTGGAGAATTTGGGCGTACCGTCGTCGTTCTTCAGCTGAACTTTGACGCGGCCCTGCGGGAGATCGCGATCTTGGTCGCGGGGATACATTTTATTTTTCTGTAATTTTGTTTACTTTTCAAACGTCTTCTTTAAATATACCTCCAAAATCGGGTTGAATCCGGTCGCAGAAAGCACGTCGTTGATTTCAGTGGCCAGCGGGGTTTCGACGGCCTGGAATTTACAAAATATTCTGGCTAGAAAATTCAAAATAGCACGTTTCTTTTCTCTGACAAGTCCAGAAAAAGTAGCAAATAGAAAGACAAAAATAGGGCATTATTCCTGCATCTTTGCTAGTTAAATTTATCTTTTTTCAAATACGATATTTCCCATTCCAAAAACTACGCTCAACAGGCAATTTAGAAATGACGGGATAACGCGAGGACGTGCTCTATAGTTAGAGATAGGCGAGTGAAGGAAAATGTGGAAAAAGACAACTCACGTTCTACGTCATCCCGCCATTGCTCTGTTACCTTTTTAATAGAGCGTAATTGAATTAGTTTAAGCAAATTTAAAAAAAAAAATCTCACGATTTGCAGCGGAACACGCCTGCCCTGTCCAGTGGTCTTCTTCTTGTCCAGATAGGCCGGGTAGATGGTCATCCAGCGCAGCTGGTCTGAGTAACCCTTGCCCTTTACGATGTTCGTTGACATTCTGAAGATTCAAATTTGGGATTTTTTTAAATAAGAAAAGTACCACAAAAGCGACAAAGTGATAAACGAACGAAGCAGTGTATTTTACACTTTTTATAACTGGAAAATTCAGAACACATACAACTATAAAAAGTGAAAAAGCGCGAGATTGAAAGATTTGTTATGCATATGCATTTTCCAAATTTCTTTTTCTACTATAAATCTTACAAAAATCACGAAAGCGAAAAATCAAATTATTAAAAACTTGACAGAAAAGTGCCAAAAACGAACAGCATTGGCAAAGTGACGATGGGCGTGACTTTGAACGAAAGCGTGCAAACATGTCGCTTGGAAAGGGGTGAAGAGAGAAAGAAAATATCGACTTCCGCAGGCAATTTTCATATGCGAGTTTGGGTGGATTTGTCTGTTCAAACTACATCTACAGGTATCAGTCAGGTATAGTGCAGGCATTGTGCGGGTGTTATTGTCCTTGGTTAGTCTTTTATCCAACAAGTTACAAATCTCAGATTTGTCAAGGGAAGAAATGCGTTCTTTCCTTTCTTATTCGGGCTTTCCAAAGAATTCATGAAAGAGGAAATAAGCTGCAAATAAGGGATAGGGAAAGAGGCAGAGAACAGCTATAGCCGAATTGCTTTGCAATGAATTAGAAAGAAAGGGAAAGAAAGAGTAATGAAGGGCCCTTTGGGCAAGAAAAAGTAAGATCTTTCTTTCCTTCTCCATCTATCCATCTGTGGTAAGGATTTGTGCTTTCATTCTCAAGCATGGTCATTCAAAGTTCGTCTTTCAACTTTAAATTGAAGTTGAACTTGCATCTTTTCCACTTCGCACAGCAATTTTTTTTTCAAATTTCCCAAAAAATTTGAACTGACTAACCTTTATCTGCACTTTTCAATCTTGCAGTCCGTTTTTGTCTGCTTCTTCACAATTTATCTTCTTTCCATTCCCATTCGCAATTCGCAATTTCCCTAGTCGTCATACAGCTTCAAACCCCTGAAATTTTCTTGTTACTAATAGCATAATTTGCAATTCTTTGTTGGTCTGTTTGTTTATAGTTATGGTCAGCTTTGGGAAATGAGATATTTAGGTCTATTGCCCATTTCTGACAGCTCTAGGTTTATCTTTGTCTTTGTCTCTTTCTCTCCTACTTCGTCAATTCTCCACAAATGGTAAACCTATTTAGTATCGTGTTACAGCCTCGTTAGGGCTGTAAAGGGTCTCCAATTCAGGATTTAGTATATCCAAATCTTTATTCCTTCTTTATCCTTTAATTTATCCAATCTGCTTTTCACCAATTTACCTAGATTCATTGAAATTCACAAGTTTTACCATCCAAAACATAAATGAGAATTCTGATCTCAAAAATCTCTTTAGATCAAATGCGACCTCATTCTTTTTCAAATTTCACTCCCACCTGATTTTCTTGGTCCAAGAAGACCACGAAAACTTTTTTTTATAACTGCGAACTCCAAACGGAGTGAATTGTTGATTTGTTGAAAGGTGTCAAATAGTGGAGGGCAGAGAAAAAGAGGCAGTTTGTTTGCATTTCGACTTTCCTTCAAGAGGAATTTTGTGCAGCTGCTTGTCAAAGGGAAGAGAATAGTCAGAAATCGTCCGCATCGACGGGGGATATTTCAGAAGTGAGCAGAGCAAACTGTTTCGTCATTTTCTCGCATATCGCATTTTCATTTTGATGTGGTATTTTTTCGAGGTCTAAAGTTGATAAAGGTGAATGAAATTATCAAAATTAGACGAACTTGTGAAATTGGCATTTAGAAAAAAAATCTTCTATCATCAATTTACAAATCTTCTTGTAGAAAAATCGAATAGCTCAATTTAGGTTTTCTTTCTGGGCTTTTAAAATCCTCTCACCTTTATTGATTGTCGTCTTTTCAAACTCCTAAAAATGACATTGTCGTTTAGATTTCGCCATTCTTGAACTTCTCTTCCCATTTTCATATGCCAAGAGCTGTTTTTCAACGCAACGCCCAGAGCTCTGCAATTGATCACTATCAATGATAAGGCTCTTGCTCGATAAGGAATCAATTTCATCACTACAAGCCATAGAGTAGTGACTAATCATTGGTCCAACACTCCTCTTCAAACAGGTTGCTACTTTCTAGTCTATTCAAAAATTCCTAATTTCTATTGGCCATTTTTCATTTTTCTAATTTTTCCAAGTATTCAAAATCCCGGATACGAAATTAGCATCTAACATGTCAAGTCGATCTCATTTAAAGGCCGAATCAACGAGGGAAGCTGAAGCTAAGTCGAGTCATTACCAAAAACTCGCCAATAGCAACCGGTCGACAGGAAAATCGGCAGACAAAACTACCACCAGCTCATCGTCACATCAAAGGTTCGACAGGAGAAAAAATAAAAGCAGTGGGAAAATGCTGCTGGATTCATGGACGAGTCTTGATCATGACAATCAGGAAAATGTTGAAAATACAGCAAAAGTGCTGCAGAAATGCTGCACGATGCTGTAAAGCAATCCTGTTCATTGTGAAGATCGCTGCGTTCGTGTGGATCAATAATAGAAAACGTCAGTTACTGACTAATCAATGAATTTTCAGAATGGCAAAAAGCTCGCACTCTCCGCAGAGCGACTTCGGTCGATTAGTCTGGGCGCCGGATGAGAAGGACGGGTTCGTGCTGGCGCGCGTCGTCGACATCGCCACCAACCAACTCACTTGCGACAGGGAAGACGGAAAAGGACAGGTCAGAGAAAGGAGTCAATCATGATAGAACTGACATTGATATTGATCATCAGTGTCAGTGTCGATGTCAAAATATTGACAATGAAACTGATGAAGATTAGAGATCTAATGATAACTCTGACACTGGAAACATTATCAGTGTCATGAAGTCAACTCTTTGAATGCAATAATTGACCAAATACAGTTGAATAATGATTTTTTTTGCAGGTAACCGCGAGCTACGATGCAGTGTTCGCAGCGGACGAGGACCTGAAGAAGACGGTCGAGGACAACTGCGCGCTGATGTACTTGAACGAGGGAACGCTGCTCCACAATTGCAAGGCGCGATACCGCAAGAGGAAGATCTATGTGAGTCGATGAAAAGTTGTATTTCAATTTCAAGATAAAATGAAGTTGAGGTCAGAGTTGAAGAATCGCTGATCTAATATCAGCTGAAATCTTAGTCATGGAGTCAAGTGCAATTTCAGACGTACGTGGCGAACATTCTGATCTCGATCAATCCGTACGAGGACATCACCGGTCTCTACTCGAAAGAAGCCATCAAGAGCTACAGAGGCAAATCGCTCGGACAGATGGAGCCGCACGTGTACGCTATCGGTTAGTCTAAAATTCACGAACATACTGAACAGCTGAGGCTCACCATGCTCATGAATATGACCAATGAATTCACTGACGAAAATGCTCAATCTTGACTTTTAGCTGACAAGGCCTATCGCGAGATGCGTCGCTACAAGGAGTCGCAGTCGATCATCGTGTCGGGTGAATCTGGCGCCGGAAAGACCGAATCGCAGAAGGCTATCCTCAGGTACGCTCAAAATCTTGAAATTCCGGAAAATGAAAGAAAAATTTCTTGGCAAGCTTACACTTTATCTTTACCATAAAATGAATCAACCTTCCAAGAATCCTGGTACAAAGTGTTATTTTTAGGTATCTGTGCGAGAACTGGGGCGGCCAGACGACGACTATCCAGCAGCGGTTGCTCGAGACCAACCCCATTCTCGAGGCATTCGGCAACGCCAAGACGCTCCGCAACAACAACTCGTCCCGATTCGGCAAATTCGTCGAGATTCACATGGGCAATGATGTGAGTTTAGGAAATATAGTGATCGAGTCTCCGGAATTGACCAACCTTTGAAAAAAATCGACTTTAATCAAACATTCAAATCCGACACGATATTGCATAAGTGAGAAAAAAATTATAATGTAAGATCAAAATCTATTCAAATTATCTCTGACTTTGAGGAGAAAAATTCTCATTTTAAGACAATCTTGCAACAGACAAATCAACCAACCATTTTAGGGCCTGGTGGCAGGCGGCTTCGTGTCGCACTACCTGCTGGAGAAGTCGCGCCTGTGTCGACAGACAAAGGGCGAACGCAACTACCACATCTTCTACCAGCTGATTGCGGGCGCGCCTGATAGTCTGTACAAGGTCAGTCGACGAGTCGAAGCAAAATCCTTGTAACATTGACCTCGAGAAAATGAGACGAAAAAAAGTCAAGTCTGACATTAAATCTAAAGCATTCTAGAATCAGTCGAAAAAGCCAATTTGAAATCTATCTTCAAACCAATCATAAATCAAGATCGAATTTTAGAAGCTGATGTTGATGTCGCCCAACAAGTTCAACTACCTGAAGCACGGCACTTCGCAATTCTTCGCCCATCCGACCGCCAAGCCGACCGTCGCCAGCGAAAGACTCAGCGATGCGGTGAGTGGGAAGAAGCAAAGTCAAATATGAAATCAAAGACAAAGTCAATTCAAAATCAGGGCTAAATTTTATCTAGTTCTCCTTGACAAGAAATCTCAATTTTCAGACTCGCAAATCGGGCTTCGCCAGAGACCCGATCGTGGACGACCAGGCCGACTTCCAGCGACTCGCTAAGGCGCTCGCCGGATCCGGGTTCACCGCGGAACAGCAGAACTTCATCTGGAGCACCGTGGCCGGCATTCTGCACCTGGGCAACATCACGTTCGAGGAGCAAGTCAACGACACCAAAGGTAAAAGAAACTCAGAAAGTCGATATCTTAGGGGTAGCTTTCTTCTATTTTTTGAAATTTAACCTGCTCATATAGAAAATGGGACTTCATTGATCTGAATCATGATTACCTTGAAAGAAAGCTGGTCTTCACAGATGCCAAGTTTAATCAACAAATTTCAGGAGGCTGCAAAGTGGACCCCGCCAGCGATTTATCCGTTTCTGCGGCAGCGACGCTGCTCGGACTTGACACCGGCAACCTGCAACTCTGCCTCTGCACGAGGATCATGCAAGCGACCAAGGGCGGCGTCAAAGGGACTTTGATTCGGTTAGGATGAGAAGAATTCAAAATCATGTCTAATCAGCGCATTAAAATTTTCCATAGACCATCGAATATCAATCAAAGAAAAGCCAGAAACAAAGAGTTGCTGATTCACTAATGATGAAAGTTCACTTTCAGAGTGCCACTGAAGGTTGGAGAAGCGGCGGCGGCGCGGGACGCACTTGCAAAGGCCATCTACTCGCGCCTGTTCGACTGGATCGTGGCCGGCGTCAACAAATCGATCCCGTTCGAGAACAGCGCCTACTACATCGGTGTGCTCGACATTGCGGGATTCGGTAAGGATTTTCTCTAGAGGATGATAGAAATCACTTTTTTCTTGTGAAGATAATATATTCTTTAAAGATAACTTATACAGAGATATTCGAAGATTTCCAATGAAAAGTTGTACTTGCCAATTTTCTCAAGAAATAATACCAAAAATGATCATTTTTCCAGAGTTCTTCGCGGTGAACTCGTTCGAGCAGTTCTGCATCAACTATTGCAACGAGAAGCTGCAGTACTTCTTCAACGAGCGCATCCTCAAACAGGAGCAGGAGCTGTACGACAAGGAGGGGCTGAATGTGCCGAAGATCGAATACGCCGACAATCAGGATTGCATCGGTAAGGGGGGAGCAAAATCAATTCAAATCATCAAACTTGCAAGGCGACTAAAATTGAAACTTCAACCTCAAATTAATTCTGATAAACCTCAAGAACTCGAATTCAATTTCAACCATCTTTCAATGAACTAGAGATTTAAATCCAGACTTCAATTTGAATTTTGAAGTGATATCAAAATAAGAAACGAATCTTAGAGCTCTTCGAGTCGCCGAACGGCCTGCTGAAGTTGCTGGACGAGGAGGCGCGACTGCCGAAGCCCACGTCGCAGCACTACACGACCAGCGTGTTCGAGCACAACAAGGATCATTTCCGGTTGGCTAGATAAAAAATAGAATGTTCAAAAATCTCAATCAATTACTAAATGACGACTCATTTATATCTCGAAGAAAATACCATCATTTCGAGAACTCGATCAAATTCTTATCCTCTGATTAAGGATAGGAAAATTAGCATGTTTTTAACAAGTCCAGATTTCCTAATGACTTTTTTGCAGTCTGGAGGCGCCTCGTAAATCCCGTCTGAAGGTGCAT
>LIAE01010458.1:0-24561 GCA_002287525.1 Diploscapter pachys | reverse complement strand
AGAATTGTCGGGGCGCAAAAAATTGGTGAGAATAAGGAAGGAATGCGAGAAGATAAACCGACGGGAAAAATGGCACATCCAAAATGTCTTTATTGCCCCAGGCTGAGTTCACATGTTCACGCAAAAATTTCAGATCAATTTTTCCCACTTTTGCATCTGATAAAGGTAGACTTTTCGAAAATAAAAAAATTTGAATAGAACAACTCTCCATTTGAATTGAAATTAATTAGATTCGGGTTCCATCATTTCAATTCTTCCGAAGAATAAACTTGATCCGAATTTTCCACCGACTTTCAATGAAAAAATCTACAAAATTAGATGAAAGGGTCGTTTTCCAAGAAACTTGGAATATAAAGTTTTCCTCCGTTTAGTCCCAATCTTTTTCCTCCTGTATTCCCATAGGATCTTTCAAAACCAGCTTCATCCCCCAAAAATTCAATTCGCCAAATTTCCCGTTACCTCACGAAATCGTTTTTTCTAATTTTTTTCACTTTTATGTGGAAGTTCATAAAAACCTTCTTTGTTCTTCGATCTAATGTGCCTAATCTTCCAAGTTCTAGTCGGAGACAGAGATAATTGGATTTCAAAAGGTCTTCAGAACTTGCCTAAAACTCTAAACGAGCTCTGACACTTTCAAATATCCATGTTCTCGTTTCAAACTTCAAATAATCCGAGCTTCCTGATTTCTAGCTCCATTCTTCAAGAACATAATTATTTTCTTAGATTTAGCCCCAAAAATACAGTAATCCTGATTTATCGATTTTTTCAGTGAAGAACAAGATTCGCTACCGGACCGAGCAGATCACGAAGATTCAGGCTGCGACTAGGGGATACCTCGTCAGAAAGAAGTACAGTAAGAGGTAAAAATCAGTTTAAAAATTTCGGAACCGAAAATTGAAAATTCACTTTTTTCATCAGAAAAAGTCTAATTTCTAAAGGTTTTTTATTTCTTTTCGAAGAGATACAGCACTTACTCATTACCTATTTGCTTATCTTTTTTCCTGATAATTGCCTAAATTTATCTTCTCAAGGAGAATGTTCAAGTAGAATAATTGGGAAAAGGATGAATTATTAAGCGAGATGAACTTGGATTTTTGCAGGATCGCCATCTACAGAAAGAGCTGTTCGCTGATGGGCAGAACCAATGAGATGCGAGAGGTGAGGTTTTCAAATCAAAAAATTTTAAATTCATCCTTTTCATTAAAAAATCGCCATCTTTTCCAACAAATTAATGACTCTCCAACCAAAAAGCCTATGATTGAATCGACTCACTTCGAAATTCATCTTTTGTAAAATCGATCTTTTCTAATTCCTAGCGGAATTTTCTCGAAAAATTGGTAAAGTTTCTTGACAAAACTACCACTCTTCCAAGCCAAAAATTATACTTCTTTGAAAAGTCAGTGGACTTTGACAAAAAATCTATGAATTAGTAATTTTCATGTTTCAGATAGTCGTCAGAATGTCGCCCGAAAGTCGCGAGAAGTGGCAGACAGCCGTGCAGACGACTAGCAAGGACCTGGAAGCGCTTGTTACTTCTGTCAAGGTAAAACGGAAACATGAAAATACGGCTTGGAAACTTGAGACCAGGACTAATTCAGCATCTAGAATCTGTCAAAATCTCTTAATCACAATTCTATCCATCACGAACAAAATTCTTTCAGTACGCTGAGATGGAAGCGGACATCAACAGAGCCGTCTCCTGCTACGAAAAGTCCGTTCGAAAAGTCGACAAAATCATTGCCGACCTCAAGCAGCAGCTGAAGAACGACGAGATGCTTGCGGAACTCGAGAGGAAGAGGAAGGAGGACGAGGAACGAGAGCGACTTCGATTGAAAGAAGAAAGAAGCAAGGAGGAGGAGAAGCAGGTTAAGAGACGCATGGAGGAGCAGAGCGAGCGGGAACGGAGGTGCGTTTCGACATTCCATCAAAAACCAGAACAAACTTTAAAACTTTCAAAGTCGAAAAGACGAGCATTTTTGTCGAAATCTCGAAGTCAAAACAAGATGTTCTCCAAATTTGAAGAATCCAAGTCAAACTGAATATGAACGAAAAACTGATTGATTTTGTTTTCAGACAGTTCGAGGCATCGCTGATCGAGGCAGAGCGCAAGCAACAGGCAGAAACAGCAATGAGAGACAAGCTGCGTGAGGCGGCCGAGAAGCAGCGACTCGACGAAACGATTGCCGGCCGAATCGCCAACAACGACAAAAATGCGCTGGTTGACTCGGCCATCGCAGGATCATCCAGCATGTAAGTGAAGTTCGAACAAACATCGAATCCGGGGAAAACAAAGGAAAGCCTCAAATTTTCAAAGTCCGAAAAAAATTCAACTTTTGAGTCTTCAAAGACGAAGACAAACATTTTCTCTTCAAGAAATCAGATAGAATTTGCCTATGAATAGTTCAAAATTTGAAATCAAAGACAAACCTTCAACTCTTAAAAAGAAAGACGAACGTTTCCTATTCCAGAATCTAATAGGAGAGGTCGACACTTTCTAAATTTTCAAAACCAAGACAAACTCGTCTAAAAATTGGTGAAAAAATTCATTTTATTCCAGGTCGAGCTCGATCTCGTCGAACGGCAAGAAGTACGATCTGGCGAGCTGGAAATACTCGCAGCTGAGGGACGCCATCAATTCGAGCACAGGCATATTTTGACATTGAACTCAAACAAACCAAAAGACGACAAACCTTGATTTTTCCAATCGATGAATTACAGGAAAAAAACTTTTCCTACAAAAATTGTCATTCTTTTTCAAAAATGTCGAAATTTGGAATTTTCCAGACGTGGGCCTGCTGGTGGCATGCAAAGAGGAGTTTCATCGTCGTTTGCGCTGCTACAACGAATGGATCGAGAAGAACAAGAGCACCAAGGACGTCCAGACACCGAGAGCGCCCCAGTCCGTTCTCGCTAACGCCAATTGTAAGCTGATTTTCTGACATATGGAAAAATAACCAATCAAGCTTGAAAAAACGAATTTAAAAAAAATATTTTCCAGTGATGGCTTCAACCGGCTCGACCCAAATCAACCCGACACTTCACGCGCAGCGCTACTTTAAGCTGCCCTTCACGAGCAAATCCGAAAGCACCAAGAATCCCACCTGTGAGCTTTTTAAAAACCTTATTCCGAACGGGAAAATTCAAGTTCCTACAAAATTCCAAGCACTAATTATCCCACAATCAGAAATGTCCGAAATTCTATTCTGACCTCACAAAAACTAAGGCTCTGACTTTAGATTTTCAAAAATCGAATTATTGCAGCCCTGACTTTCAACCAGTCTAACGACAACGCGATCTGGTATGCGCATTTCAACGGGCAGTACATCTCGCGACAGATGGAGATCCACCCAAACAGGCCACCTTCCCTGCTCCTAGCCGGCAAAGACGACCTGCAAATGTGCGAACTGCCCCTGGAACTGACCGGACTGACTCAAAAGTAACATTCATAACATTACTAGGTGACTTGCAGTGAGAATGATGAGTTTTTAGGAGGGGGTAGGAAATGAAGTAATTTGTAAGTAGCTATGAATATGTTTGCAGAAAGGGCGCTGAGATCACCGAGAAGGAGTTCAACAATCTCTGGCTCCACTATGGTGGGCAATTGAAGCAGTGGAAACCCTAGTTGAAGAGAAGGTCAGCTTTAGAAATATCGATGTTTTCAGTTTGGACAATTTTTCCATTGTTTCTTCAAGATAAAACTTATCATACAATTAGTTCAAGTTTAAAATCAAAACTTTCAGAATTTCCAAAATTGTCCATTCATTTTTCAATATTGTTAAACATTCAAAAAAAATTTCAGGACCGACAACGAGAAGACTGCACAATGGCTGACTGAGCAACTCTGAACTAACTGACTACTAGTCTTCTTTCTTCCTTTCCCTTACCTAACCCCTAACCTATCCCCCAACACTGTGATCATCTATCCTATGCCCTACTTTCCCCTAACTATTGAAATTATTCAGCAGATTCAAGACACAACAAAAACTTGTAGATAAACGAGTAACATGAATTTTTGTAATTGTTTGAATTTTCACACAAAAAAATACAGAATCAGTCCAGTAAAATTCCACCATTCTATCATTTTCTAAATCAAATTGAAAGAAACATCGCAAAAAGCTGGAAAGCAGCAGAGGCGCTGTCGAAATAGAAAAGCGTAAAAATTACCCTCAGAAAAAGCAGCGTTGTCACAGGAATAGCAAAAATTGTCAAATTGACGTACCTCTCTACCTGTTTCCTCCCTAGTTGCTCCAGTCTTCTTGCGTGTTTCTGCTTCTTTCCTGCCACATACTGATTTTGTTCGATCGTCCTACCATCATCTCTTTTCTCGCATCGTGGTTTTCTGAAAAAAAAAACACAAGCATAACTCCATCAATCACCAAAATGTTAGGGCAAAATTAAAATCATATAAACAAAGAGAAGAAAGCATTCCCGTTCGGTTATTGAAGCCGATAGTCAGCAGGAAATAAAACATTTAAAGTTCTTTTTTCAAATTTAATTCATTTTCAAAGTTTTCAAAGAGAAAATCAACAATTTCTAGATTCTAGATTGCTATTATAAAAAAGCGAGTTCTTAGAAGTTTACTTTTCATACATCAAACATCGAGAAGGTTTATGTAATTTGAAAATGAAAAAAATCGATAAAGAAAAATATATCAACTTTCCAAAATAATGGTGTATGAAAAATATTAGCCTTCCAAGAATCCCTATGAAAAACCGATAACAAATCCTACAATCATTTTTCCGATCTTCTATTTGGCATCAGCGACACTTTTGAGAATGCGTTTCTTGGAGAGGTTGGCTTCGTGCCGCTCCTTTTCGAATCGCTTCATGCGCTCCTCCATCTGCAGCTCGTAATCCAGATTCGGGCCGATGCGATAGTCCGCGATTATATCGTACTTTTCGAAGTCAGTGTTCTGAAATCAACATTTTCGAAAAAAAAATATGAAGAATTATGTTTGGAAATTCTGAAAATCTTGTTTAGAAAACGAGAAATTTATGCCTAAGAGTAGAGAATCTTAATAAAAAAGTGGCAGGTAGGGAAACGAACCCAGGATTTGTGGAATTTCCTTTTGAACCAAGCGGTCTGCTGCGTCCACACATCCTCGACGCCTTTCGGACCGAGCTGGTCCCATCGCCTAGACCAGGGAGGGGGCTTCATTTTCACCTGAAACCGTTTTTAACCCCTTTTTCCGTCAGAAATTTCAAAGATGTTTGGGAAGAACAAATTCGAAAGATCCTGGTAATTTCAACCAGTTTCCACTACTTATATGTAAAATTCATCTTTTTCGTTAATAATACAATTTTGATTTAAAAATGGGTGAACGTTGTGAAAAACGACGACAATTCATATGATTTCGCTGGCAAACCTTAAGCGGATTGATAGGCACTGGGGTTCCGGCTGGGTGAGAGTGGGGTTCCATGTTGAAGTCGAAGGTGCTGTACTCGGGCAGTGCATCAATCAGGTAACTCAACTCGTCGTCGAGTCGCTTCTCCAATTTCAGCGTCTCGATCTTCTTTATCGTCGGGTTGTACAGATCGTACATCACTTCTACTCCTGAAATATTTCAATTTTCTTTTCACCTTTTTTCAAATTATTCTTCAACTAGCAATATTTTTCTGTTTATTTTCTTGGATCTTTGTCTCTAAAGTGGAAACTTTGTTTTCATTTTATTCTTCGAATTTTTAAATCTTTGTTTTTGCTACTGATCTTAAACTATTCCAAACTAACCGATGCCCTCGATGACATTCCTTAGCGTGAAGTTGTGCTGCATGCCGTGTTTCATGCGTCGAATGCAGATGCCCACGAAGCGGTGATCCTTGGAGCCAAGAGACGGCTCAGATGTCGTCACTGCCACGATTGAGCCTCAAATTTATTTCTTTTTTTTTTAATTAAAAAAAATATTTATTTCATTTTACTAGTCGTTCTTTACTGTTTAATATTTTTGTCTGACTGACCGACGTAGAACTCAGGAACATCCAGATGCATTCTCCTCTCCATCATTTCGTGTTTTTCCAATTCATCGAAATCCGGATCGCGCCGACTCCAGACCACGCTTTCAAGGAAGTCGGGGTAGATCTTTCTGGAACACTTTTTATTTTAATTTCGATTACTTTTTACGTTCCATTTTTCTCTCTAATTCAAGAATATTGTAGAATTTTAAAATATCAAAAATGTTTTCAGAAATTTTTAAAATCGTCCTTTCCTTTTTAAATTTGTTCATCAACTCACGGAAATGCGGGAATGTGGTCCTTGAGCAGCTCTCTCTTTTTCTCCAGATTCCAATCGCTCTTGGCGCCCTGGAATAAAATTCAGTTTTCTTTTTGGAACTAGAACCTTAATCATGGGTTTCAACTTTTAACGATTTTTTAAATTTTAATCTGTGTTCAAAGTTTAGCACATGGATTAAATTTTTTATACCTGGATGTATTTCTTTTGATAGTTGGAAGTGGCCCTTCTCTGTAGCTGCAACCAGCTTTGCACCGACCATTTGGACGACACCCGGTTCAGCGCCATTTTTCCTGGAAATCGTGGATTTTCAAAACTAAATAAAACCACAAAAAGTAAAATATTCTCCTCGGTTTAAAAACCGATCAATAAACCAATAGAAATCGAAAAATCACGCTTTTATGGCGAAATTGAGCAAAAATAGGAAATGCAGGGTAATGGAGGAAGTAAATGCAAATGGTTGTATCACAGACAAACACGTAAAGAAGTTCCTGACTCAAAGTATGGCAAATTATGTCCTACAATAAAGTCGGCTATCTACAGAAAATGTTGGCAATTTGGAAAATACGCCCGAAACTAGAAAAATAGATCAAAAAACTTTCCAAATTTCCCCACCAAAGAATATACAGGTGAAACCCAATGATATGAATGTACAAAACTCGACAGTCAAAGCAGATTGTAGAGTCTAAGCAGACTAATTCAATTTTTGGTCCCCTGTAGATTTCAACCTTTTAAAATAGCATAAAAAAGAGCGAAAATTACAAGAGGCTGAATTTAAAATGATTATTCCAGATCCGTGAATTCGGAATTCGCGACCGAATATTCCGATCGAGGGTCGATGGATTCGGAATTCGAGTCGGAATCGGAGCCATCATACAACCTGAAAAAGAACATTTTATTGAAGCTTGAAAATTCTTAATTTAACAAATTAAGATTGGGAATTTTTCATATTTTAAACTCGCGAGAGTTCTCCGAAAAAAAAAACCTACCCATCAGGAACCAGCGGCCACATGTCTCTCGCTGAATCGATCGAGTGGTGTTGTCTTGCTGAGGGTGGATCGGGTGGAGCGACAGAGCCTCGACGATGATGCAGGCCGCCTTCGGGCATTTGATTCAATCCTGAATTAGGAGGCATTTCCGAACTGCTTGACGCCGCTTCGACTGGCTGATTCATGGGACTGCGGACTTGGGAATAGCACAGGGGACACACCTGGAATTATTTTTAAAAAAAGAATTGAAATTTTATTTTTTTTATTTGAAAAGCCGCAAACTGATCTCGTTAAAATTTGATAGGTGAAGTTGCAAAGGCAGAATAAAGATAAAGAGCCAAAACTTGTGGAAAGAAAACGTTATCAGACATTATTTTTCTTCTATAATCTTCTTAAAAGGCTCAAACCTGCTTAACAGCAAGCCATTTCCTTAGGCATGCCGTGTGAAAAATATGTTTGCAGGGCGTGATCACGGCCTCGTCGCTCATTTCAGAGAAACAAATAGCGCAGACGTCGTTTTTGGCTGAAGTTTTCAAATTTGAATTTTTCAACTTTCTCCTGACAATGGAATAATTTGGATTTTTTTAAAAACATTCTTTTATTTTCTGAAAACTAGCCTGATATGTGAGAAGCGGTCGCTTTCGGTAGGTGACTGATCGACTGTAGTGCGACTTTCCTCGAGTACACTGTTGCGATCAGTCTGTGCAGCCGCTTGTAGACGTTCACAATCGCGTGACCGAAGAGCACTGCCTGTAATTAAGTTCATTTTTTGCTGAGTTTAGTTTAGCCATGGATTTAAAATATTGACATTTTATCCAGAGTGATTAAAAGAGCTTTTCCTTGTAATAAACCAATTTTCGCTAGGAAAAATATGAATTCCAGCAAGATTATTTTCCGACAAGATCTTTTTTACTAGCAATGCTTTCCCCTGAAAAAAAACTGGTGAATGATGTTGAATATCGTACCAGTGAGACCCAATTCCATCGTCCAACGAAAGTTTCGTGCAGCCCGAAGACAAGCACGATCAGGGCAATTAGAAGCTCGACTCCGTTCGTGGAGAGACCGATTCCGTACATCACACTGTCCGCGTTGTTCCAAGGCTCCACTCGGCGGGACTTAAACATTAAAGGTTATTTTCTTCCCGATAAAAACAACTCTTTTAAAGGGTCCCAGAATAAAATTCGGATCAAAATTTTGTCTTTTCATTGTTGTTTTTGACCCTAAAATAAAAACAAAAATCTCACCTCAATAGTGCTGACCGTGTATCTCAGCGTCAGAGATACCGTCCTGACCGTTGTCAGCAGGCAATTCGCGATCAGAATTGCGCACCACAACTCCAATTGGATGAAGAACGGAATTGCGTAGGCGAGAAATGCGGAAGACGAGGCGAGGAAGATGGCAAACGAAAGACAGCGAACGTGACGGGTGCGGGGCAGCGGGAAGGAGACCAGAGCGAGAAAATTCGGTTCGAGAAGTTCCAACATCGAAGACTGCAGGGCTGATAATACTGCAAAAAACGCCAATTCGATAATACTTTGTTTGTTTTCTTATTATTTCCTCCTTACCAATGCCACTTCTTCTGGAAACTACAAAATATCCAAGAATCTGACTAGGCATCCTAATTTCTACTCTACTTTAACTTGAAACGAAATGAAATTAGATGGGAAAACGCACCATTGAAATGAATGATTCCAATGAGAAGCGAGCGTCTGCCCATTTCTGCATCCAGCACTCCGGAATACCAGCTCATCACGATCATCACGATTCCCTCCGTGTACCTGAAAAAGACCTATCAAATTTAATCTAGTTAGAGATAAACAAGAGGTTGAAATTTGAAAGAAAGTATGGAAAAACACACTCCGTCATATAGTAGTTGTCCTTTAAAAGCCTCATTTTTAATCTATCAGGATCTAATGGTTTTCTTCTCCTAATAGAATTTTCAGAACCCAATTTCAAAAGTTCAAAACCAGAATATCAACCAAAAAATCTTACCCCGCATATTCAATGACGTGAACGTGTTCCCTCGGCCCGCCCAGGAATAGCTGTGCCAGATTTGTGATCCATTTCGAGATGTAGGAGACAGTCAGCGACAGGGCGAGCAGGGAGACGGGTGTTTTTGTGCAGTTCGCCATCGAGGAAAGGATGATCTGCCCTAGTTCAATCCAGTCACGTTTCTGAAAACATCATCCTTGTCTTTGCATAGCTTTTAAAGTCTGGAACGATTTTTAACTAAATTCACAGGGATACCCTACTAAATTTTTTGTTAAAATCGTCCCAGATGCTAAACTAGAAAGAAAAAATCCTCACTTTTGTATGCATTTCCACGTACGCTTCACAGAGAAACATCACTAGCCAAGCGAATGAGAGAAGTTGAGAGACTTTTAGTCTTCGCCAGATCGAGAGGAATCCTGGAAAATTGCTATTTTACTTTTTTTTTGTAAAATTTTAATTCTGATACTTTCCTAGGAAAAGTCTTAAAATAGAGAATTTTAACTATTTTTCTCTTAAATCGTATCAGAAATCTAACCTCCCACCACTCCCCGAATCGTGAATGCGGCCCTTAGTTGGAGCATGAGAATGCGCATGGCCTGGCACATGTGCGGCACGCAGTTGAGCACGTACATGCAGATGCACACCATCACGAAGCCACAACAGCCGTTGTGAACTGCAAATTATCATTCTTTTCTTCTAAATTAATTTCATAAATAATAAAACGATTTTGAAAGTACGACTCATTTATTTTATGGACTTTTTTTTTTAATTTCCAATTTTTCTAACTCTACTGTTCCATTTTACTTTATTATATATATTTTGGGATAAAGATTATATTCCAACCTGTCATAAGATGCTTCAGCTCTGCACCAAACATTCTCACGAAGATCGGCAGCGCGAAGGCGGGAAGGGCAAATCGGTAGGATTCCTGTTCTATCCTAAGAAGGAAACTCTGCATTACACCGAGGAGAATCTGAAAAAAGAAACATTTTAAAAAATGAAAATTTCTTCAAACTTTTATGCTTTCATGAAATAAAGGCAAGTTTAATCTTTTTTCTTACTAAATTTTGTTTTCTCTCCAGAAAGTATCACATGAAGGTAGAAAAAGTCAATTTTACAGGACAACTTAACAACACATTTTTATACCTGCGCCAGAAAATGGAATCCTGGCCTCTCCAGTTTCTTCAACTCATCGAATTGCACGACTTCGTTGAGTGATTGTTCCAATCTTACGTAGGAAATGGACATGTACCACGAAAATGCGAACAGGCACAGACTGATGAAGTGTGCGTAAAGACGCATTACTCGGTGGGTGGGCAGCATCAGAAGAAGACCACTCAAAACGAGCACTGAAAAAAAATAATTCAAAAGCTGCATAGAAATTCAGCTCTTGATTGTTTACATTATTCTTTTTTTCTAATTTAATTGATGACTTTTGTTTTTAGAGAAACGAACACTGAAATACAATAAACAATTTTCGTTATTACACTTTGTCATCTGACTTTTGAAGAAAATAGCATGTTTTGAAATACTTCAAATTACTCCTTGAAAGTTTTCTCAAACATTGTTAACAATTGAAAAGTACACACCTGAATTACTGAGAATCAGCGAGGCAGAATGATCATAGTTCCTTCTATGAATGAAGTCGAGAATTGCCGCCATATCTACATAGGAAGTGTTTGCGAATGAGGTCTGAAAATTCATCTCTAACTCTTTTTTTTTCTTCAAACTAAGGAAAGTTTGATATTTTCATTTTATTCACCTGATTGATCATAGTCTCTGTCAATTCTTCGAACTTCATGTTTTTGTATCGAAAGAAGAGCTCAACGAGAATGAAGGCTGGAAGTCTTAAAAGCACCTCAACGGCATAGGCTAGGAACAATGTTGTGCCCTGAAAATATTACTGCTTTTAGAAAAGTCATAAATTTAAAAAAGGGCAATAAAAAAGATAGCAAAACTTTTTACTGATTTCTGTCGAACATACGAATTTAGAAAATGGACATTTCAATTTTTAAAAAATTTTCTTGAATTATTGATTTTCCAAAATAATAAACATAAAAAAATATTCACAGCAGTCACCCGATTTTCGTTCCTGTTCATCGAGCGAAACTGGAACTGCATGGCCGGCTCGTCGGCGGAAAACGGGTATCGATCCATTTTGATCGATTTTCCTGAAAATATCAATTCTCCGAAAAATAAGTAAAAACTGACTGATTGATAGCAGAAAACTTGATCAGAAAACAAAGTCGAAAGTAAACAGAACGACCCTAAAGGAAAAGCCTTGCATCTCTCGCCCTGTCTTTACAAGCTCAAGAGCTAGTCCGGTAGTCGGCAATTTTCCAATGTGATTTTTCTGTTTTTAGATTTTTTCTTCGTCCTTTCTTTTGAATTTGAATTCTAAAGCTTTTGAGAATTTAATCAAAACTAACTTGGGATCAGGACCGGGCGAAATTCGAAATTTTGCTTTTTGGAATTGGAATTCTGCCCGGCCATGCTTGGATTATCTTTTCAATATCTTCCAAGGACGCGTTCATACTTAGTTGCAATGCAACTTGCAATTTGCAACTCGCTCGAAATAGCATGGAAAATCAAGAGCACAAAAATGATCAATCGCGCTCTCTTCACTTCCCATGCTATTTCAAGCGAGTTGCAAATTGCAAGTTGCATTGCAACTAAGTACGAACGAATCCAGAGAGTATTAGCAGAAAGGCTAGAGCAACTTGCGCCTATGCACCACTTGACGAGCCGTGCGATCGCGAATCAATTTTCTCATTCAAATTTTTCGCGTTCGTGTGTCTTTCTATTATTTCCCTTCATTCATTCATTGATTTTCAGTTAACTCTCTCTTCCTCACCTCTCCAGCAGTCAAAACTGTCCGAGCACAACAAGGCAAGTAATTGTTTTTTTTGTTGCAGTTTCTTTACTAATTCCACTCATTTTTAGTAGAGCAATTCACCGTCCAACGGAATGACTAATTCGCTCGAGATGTTCGACGCGTTGCCAGCTTCCGAACATGATATGATGCTCACGGATATCGATGAAAGCAGTTTCAAGCGTGTAAGTTACCTCATTTCCATTATTTCTATTGGTTCATAGAAAGACATCACTTTTTCTAAGAAATAGTATGAAGAAGCAAGAGAAGAAGAAAAAGCCGGTGTCTTTTTCTAGGGGTCTTTCTATTCTCAATTTCGTGCTTTTAGGTCGGTGACAGTACGGAAACTCCAAATTTGAGTGCCGGCTCGTTCACTTCCCCGCCGTTTCCAGTTGAAGGTAACATTTATGGAACGAACAAACGCCTCATGGTCTGCTTGAATTGCCGTCGCGCCAAAAAGCCTGATGCTCCGATCGTCAAGGTCTGGTTCTTGGTTGATACCGGCTCCAACTGCACGTTCATCAACGAGAAGACCATCAGCGCACTCACTGGCTCCGATTCTGTTCTATCTTATACGCGTGTTTCTGTCCAGGTAGCTTTTCTTCATCGTTCTCGATCATCCACAATCTCAAATGTTTAGGATCCGAACAATGTCATCGAGTGCTATCTCTCTCACAGCCACTTCAAAGAGGCAAATGTGCTCGGCATGAAGGCGATGCTCGATTTGGGAATCTCAATCGAAGGCATGAATACCAAGCAGCAATCTTTCCGTCTCGTCAAGCAATAAGTTATTCTCTTGTAAGTCCGGATAATTAAATAAAATTCTGTCACTCATTTGTTGGTTTTTGTATTTGAATTAATTATTTAGTCAAGTGTTACTCATTTTTATAGTTTTGGAAGATTTCGTGAATACTAGAAGGGTACAATAGAACATTGATGAAGAATTTGTTCAATCAATTGTATTTACTTTTCTGACTTAAATATTTACGGGTTTTCTTTCTTTATAATGATCTACTTTAATTTGAATTTGACTTCTAGTGAGTCGACTTTTGAGTATTCGTTTTCACAAGATTTTTTGGACAACAATTATGAAATAACGTTGGTAAAATTGGATGGAATATTAGAAATTAACAGACGAATAAATATAAATTACATAAATAACAAGTTTTATTAGTTAATGGAGTTGATCAGAACACAGTCCAAATTAAACAGAACGACTCGAAAGGAAAAAGCCTCGCACTTCTCGCCCTGTCTTTACAAGCTCAAGCGGCTAGTCCGGTAGTCGACAATCTTCCAATGTGATTTTTCCCAGTTTTTAGATTTTTCTCCGTTCTTGCTCTTGAATTTGAATTCTAAAGCTTTTGAGAATTTAGTCAAAATTAACTTGGGATTGCCTTTCCTTTTCAACATCTTCTTCTAAAATTGTTCGTTTTTCAAGAACCTAGAGCTTCTTCACCCTATTTTTGGGGTCATAACTAATTTCCACTGATAAGCACTCCCCTACATTCAGAGGCAAACACTGGGAAATAGCAAATTCAGTCAAGCAAGCTATTTTTCTTCAAATCTTCCCAAAATGTTTTAAATTACTCATAAAGCCAAAAGTCAAGTGCATTCCGTTAGAGTTCATGCTTATTTCAAATTTTATTTTTTTTTTAACTATTTATGCTTATAATAACTTTAGAAAGTATTTTTTATCTCTCTTTATGATTTTTAAGGAACGATCTTTCTTTGCTGCATTCTTTTGTAGACCTGATGCAGAGGGATGCCGACCACGTTGTAGAAACAGCCCTCGATTCTGCTGACAAACACGCCTCCAAATTCACCGATTCCGTAACTGCCTGCCTTTTTCCTGAAACTTTCAGAATCTTTCAATCCTTTAATTTCATAATTCTATTCATTGCATAGAGACGGGAAAGCTTTATTTTCCTTAAAATTTCTAGAATTCAAATCTTGTTGGGAGTCCTATGAGATTATTTTTTTTTTTGTAATATCTTGGCAATTCCAGAAAATTGGTTTTCATTTTTGATCTTGTTTTGACTTACAAAGGATCCTTGGAATCGACGTATCTCTGGATAGATTCGTCCGTGAAGTCACCGAACTCGACCTTCGTCACATCGCTGAAAACGTCCTGCTCCCCGCTCGGATAGGCCATCGTCACGCCCGTACACACATCGTGGACGTTGTTTCGAAGCCTGAACTATTTTCGTTAAAAATTCAAAAATATGCAAATCATCTTCTTGTCATTCGTTCAAAATGCCAACTCTTTAGCCCCATCTCTTTTGTAAACTTTATTCGTTTTCCCCTTTTTCTATGTAGTTTCCTTCAAAAGGTCAATTTTAAAACTCCGTTTTTTGTTATCTTTTACTTTTTCAAAGTTTCCACTGCATTTTGTGCATCGCTCGGTTTTCCGATGATTTCCCCGTTGAAGTGGATGATCGTATCGCAGGCGATTATCACGTCGAAATCTTTCTGGAAAAGAATTTCTTTCAAAAAAATTTTACCGATTTATTCCAGTTTCGTTGATTTTTTACTCACCTGCTCATTCCTGAACCTCTCCAAGACCTCTTTCAACTTTCCTTTAGCCGTTTCTTCTGCAAAAGTTCGCATCGGCAAATTTTTGTCTAGATTTTCCTCAAAATTCGAGATGCACACGATCGGATCGATTCCCTAAAGAATACTTGAATTTCAGATCGTCTAAACTCGATGTGAATCTACACATTTCATTGAGAAAAACCTTAATAAAAGTGGAAATAGTGAGAAGGACGATTGAAAACACAGGTATCGAATAAATCTTTATTCACCTTTTCTGGTTCATCTTGTAAACAGAGCGTAGAAATTGTTTATTTTCTTTTTTTTTAATTTCGTAAACATCGAGCAAAAATATAATTTTAGTAAATTGCTAGAAGAAAAGTACCAACCACTTGTCTGAAGACGTTCAATCGATTGGGGGATTGACTAGCGAGGACAATCAAAGGAGTTCTTCTACGGTCGCCGGATGCAGAAGTCATGTCGGGTCGGATCGACGTCATCGTTCGCTCCTGGCTGCTCAGACCCTTCGTCCAACTCTTCACTGACAGCTTCGGGGACCCGAAATGCCTCAAAGAGTAAGGAAGATTAGAAAATTAATAAAAAATCGAATTTTTAAAAGTCGATATTTCGAAAAACTATTTTAGGAAGAAGTGGCTTTTTTGCTAATTTTTGACTTCCAGACTCTACATCCATCAAAGAGGCATCGTCGGGAATCGACTCACGACTTCACAAATCAAACTGGAAAATGTGCCAATGAAAATTCTCGAGGTAAATATTTTTTTTTTTTTTTTTTTAAATCAGCAGAAAAACAATTCAGGACAAACGCGAAAAGGACGTGCGGATTGTGACGGGGCAATTCAAGAGTCCGTATGCGGCCGTTTGTCCGAATCATTTGATTGGACCGAACGAAATCGTGCCTTTCAAGTAGGCTTTTTAAAATTTATATTTTTTCAAATGCCATTTTCATGAAAAAATGAAAACTCTTGGAAGATTTCAAAGCTTCAAATGAAATAGTAGTATTGGTTTAGAAAAATATGGGTCGATTTGTTATCTAGTTTATTAAAAAATAAAAACATAACTCCAGAGCCTTCTTGCCTTCGGAACAAAAAGGTCTGTGCGTTCTCCTTCCCGCTACGGGCGATCAGACCATTCTGTTGCGAGAGAAGCAAATCGCTCGGCCTCTGCTCCAGCATGGAATTGCCACCATTCTACCCGAAATCCCGTTTTATGGAAACAGGTTTCGTTTTTTCAATTAAAAAATCTAGAACACCTTCAAATCAAAATTACTTTTCTCCAAAATAATTTGCAATAAATTTAAAAAAATATATATTTTTTTCCTTCCAGAAAACCCCCAACTCAAACCTTGTCCCGGTTGAAAAACGTCTCTGACCTGTTCGTTATGGGCGCTGCGATCATTTTCGAAGTGAACTATCTCCTGCAGTGGGCTTACAAGGAGGGCTTTTGGCCGCTTGGAATTTCGGGGGTAGGATTTTTTTCTTCAAAACTAAAATCGACAAATTTTGGTTTTTCCAGACCTCCCTCGGTGGGTTCATGACTTCTTTAGCCGCCTCGAACATTTGCCACCCCGTTATAGCGCTGCCTTCCCTCTCCTGGACAACCGCAGCTCCGGTCTACACTCTGGGCGAGATTTCCACTTCCATCCCTTACGACAGGTAAGTTGAAAGTTTATAAGAATAGTGCAGAAATATAGAAGAAAAATATTAGGAAAATGTTTCTAGTTCACATCTTATTCACTATTTTTATTTTTTTTTACCCCAGGCTTCAAAGGCAACTGGAGGACAGGCACTACACCGACAAACTGAAAGAGGTGCCTGGCACTGAATGGGTCGATAGAGCGGTAAGATTTAAAAAAAAAAAAAAAAAAAAAATTGTTCAAAAACTGAAAATTCAATTTCAAGAATTCCCTGAAAAATACCCCAAAGTCGAGGTTCTTCCATTTTTGAGTCATGACTTTTTTAAAGACCTGCCTAAAATTGTGTCATTTTTAGAGAGCGATGAACGACAAAAATCAACTCGGCCTGGCCAAGAACCTGATGTGGATTCTGATGGAGGACTTCACCAACTTGACCAACTATCCCGTGCCTCTCGAGCCGACGCTTTGCCACTGCATTATTGGTCAAATTTTCATTTTCTTAAAAATTTAATTTCTTGAAAAATCACCAAATTGCATTTTTCCTGTTCCAACATTAAGCAACGAAAACAATCAATTTTCCCCATTCAAAATATGACTTTCTCAATTTGTAGGTGACCAAGATCGCTACATCGTCCGCAACGACGCGCCCGACTTCGAGAAGGTCTGGCCAGGAATGAGTGTGGAGCACCTGCAGGGACACGGCCACGTGACCGCATTCATGCTGGCTCGATCACTGCTCAATCCCAGATTGGTGGCGCTTTTTCAGAAAGCCTCTTCCCCTGACTATTGCCCCAAACCTTCTTCTTCAATAAATGTCCCAATTACTCCTACTCCGATCAAAAACATCATCATTCCATAGATTTTCTTCTGATTAGTTTTCGAATTTCTGAAGTTTCTTAGGATTCTTGAAAGATTTAGCATTCTGAGAGGAAATACGACATTTTCAAGAAGTCTAATTTTTGGTCTGTTGTAAAAGTCGTCTTCTTTCAGTGTTTTTTTGGAAACAATCAGGTGACTTTACAATAGGGCGATTTTTCAATTTTTTGTTGTAAATATCACCTCTTCTGAATCAGAACCGGAACGAGCTTCGCCCAAAATTGTGTCGAATTTAGCAAAATGCGGGCTTTCAGAGTTATTCTAGAAAAATGAAACTAAATGGATTTGCTCAAAAATTAGGATTTTCACAATACAAAAGTCAGATATAGTCATGTGGTTTCAAATAAACCAACTTTTCTATGAAGAATTGAAGTAAATGATTCTTTCTCTTGGCTTTATTCAACAATATAAAAAATGCTCTAAAAATCTCTAAAATAAAAATAAAAAAACAAATCGATCAACAGATTTCTAGTGAGACGTAACGCTACTGGCACTGAACGAGGTCGACAGGAGAGACATCGGAACTCCACTTGGATCACGAGGGCTGATTTTTCTGGAAATTTGTTTGTTTCATGAAAATCATAATCGTATTTGAAAGTTTCGTGATTTTTCCAGTCAAAAATTTTCATTTAAAAAAGTATCCAAGAGCTTTCAAATACGTACACTGTTGAGAAATGGGTGCATATTCTGAAAACATCCTCAATTTCGCCTACCTAGCCATAGACCCTGCTTGTTGTTGTTGTTGTTGTTGTTGCGGGTTCGAGGGCCCTGCTGGGGGCAATCTCGGTTTCCTTTTCTTGTCGTCGCCCATCATCTGTCTCTGTACCAATTTGGCATAGGTGCCTTCGGTTTGTCGCAACAGTTGCTCGTGGTTTCCAATCTGCTCGACTCGGCCCTGCAAAATACTTTCTAAATTTTTCTTCTTGAGAAACAAGAAAACTTGAAATCAGAGATAATCAAGATTTTGTGCAGATTCAGAATTTCAGCTCTGTTCTTCATTCTTCAATTATTATTATTATTATTTTATTATTCTTAATTTTAATTTGAACATTTTTCTGACCTTATTGATGACGATGATTTTATCGGCTTTTTCTACAGTCGAAAGTCTGTGTGCGATTAGAATGACACTCTTGCCGTCGAGATTTTTGTAGATGGCTTCCTGAAATTAGGAAACTCAGGAAAAGAAAGTATTTTCCTTAAAAAAGTTGAAGTAATTGAATCATTCAGTTTTTTTTCTTCAAATTTCAAGATCTCGCCTGCACAATGGATTCTGATTCTGTATCCAATGCTGATGTCGCTTCATCGAGGAGCAGAATTGCCGGTTCTCTCACAATCGCTCTTGCAATTGCAATTCTCTGCTTTTGTCCTCCTAAAAATCACGAATTTAGATTTTTTTTTAAAATTATTCCTTCACAAATAGACAGAATTTTGTTCATTTTGGAATTCGAGAGTCAAAATTCTGAATTTTGAATTTATTCGAATTTTCTTACCGGACATTTGCGATCCCTTCTCTCCGACATTCGTGTCGTACCGCATGGTGGTTTGTATGATGAAGCTGTGTGCGTTCGCCATTTCAGCTGCCTCGATCACTTGCTGAAGTCATTGATTTTATTCTAATTCTCATTTTTTATCGATTTTAAAAATTAATCAATGCTTGACTTTATCGTTTGAACCTCCTACCTCTTCCGTGGCATCCACGCAGTATCGTATATTCTCCTTGACGGATCTAGCGAACAGCACTGGTTCTTGTCCGACCAAAGCTATCTGCAAAAATTCCCTTTTTAAATCTTTTTTGCTAATTTTGAAATTTTGTAGCCTTGCAACTTCAAGAGACAATATGAAAAGCTTTTCTTCTATAGTCTTCCAATCTCACACGCTATTTCATCAAAAGTTACAGAATTTCCGAATAATTGTTACCTTCTTATGGATGTAGTGATGTTCGTACTCCTCTAACGGCACTCCATCAACCAGAACCTGTCCTGCGTTTGGCTGGTAGAAATTTTCGAGCAGGGAAATGCAGGACGATTTTCCTGAGCCTGAGGGACCAACAAGTGCGACCGTCTCGCCGGGTTCTACTGTGAAAGACAAATCCTGAAAATTGTTGCTTTTTTTTAGAAAAAATTATGAATTGCAAAAATACACCGCCAATCTTTTTCTCGGAAATGTGTTGGACTTTTCTTAATTTTCAGATAGCAACAATTTTACCCTAAGAATGGGAATCGCACTCCTGGTCGGATAGCTGAAGTGGATGTTTCGGAACTCGATTCTTCCTTTGACTTCGGGCGGTTGCATCGTGCCTTTGTGCTCGATGCGCGGTTGTCGATCGATGTATTCGAATACCTAAAATTTTTATCCAATTAGTCAGAAAACTTCAAAATACGATATCGTTCAGGAAGTGTCACTTTGAATCTATTTAATTTATATGCTAATTTTCTCGAGTACCTTTCTACTAGCTCCGACCGATTGCATGAGACCCGTCCAGACTTCGCCCATTTGCCTCAAATTGTCACCGAGTTGCATTTGGTAGAGAAGGAAGGACACCAGGAGGTCAGCCTAAAGTCATTTTTAAAGGAGTTTCAAGTTCGAGACTTTTAAAAGCCTTTAGTTGGACGATTTTCAGAAATCTAACCTTCAGTTTCTGCTGCAAGACCAAGTGACCCCCATACCAGAGAACAGCAACGATGATGAACGTTTGGAAGAGCTGAATTCAAAAATTTGAAAAATGAAACATTTTCAGACTGACCTCCGAAACCCAGAGAAACCCGACATAGGCAATCGCTTTCGTTTTCGTGATTTTCAATGTGACGGTGAGCTTCTCGTAGAAGCGATCCGACTCCACATTTTCGCAGGCGAATGAGCGGACTGCAATCGAATTTTTAGTTGATAAAATTGATATTTTCATCCAAGGGTAACATTTTCAAAAATTGGTACCTGTGCGCATTGTTGAAATCACCTCTTCAGCCACGTCATTCGAATCGGCGATCGCATTTTGCGTCTTTTCGGAGAGAAACTGCAAACAAAATTCTTTTCTTTCTCTTATTTTGAAAATTGCGTTTTCAAAATTCCTGGATTTCGAAAACCCACATCATAGTAAGTTCCGAAAATCTTGGAAGCGACAAAAATGATCGGCACCAAAATGAACGTGACGAGTGAGAGTCGCCAAGACAGTGTCATCATGAATATCATCGAGCCTAGAAGCATGACGCAGTTTCTGAAAATCAACCAATTTTACAATTATATGTTCAGGGTCTTTTATTTTATTTTGCAGGGGTCTTTAATTTAAATCTTACAGGGTCCTCGATTTCAAACTTCTGGGTCTTTTTCTAAAAAAACATCTCTAACCTCAAGAAAACATTGACATTCAGCGCTACCGTGTCACTCATCGTTTGACAATCGGCGGCAAGTCTTGAAGCAATTTCACCTGAAATTTCTTATTTTCTTCAAAAATTCAAATTAAACAGAAAATACCAGTTTTATGCGCGTCGAAGAAAGCGACCTCCTGCTTAATGAGTCCCGAGAAGAGGTCGTAGCGAATCGCGCGGTTAATTCGCGCGTAGGCGTATTCGAATGAGCCACCTCGGAAGCCGGCCGCGAGGGCGCTGAAAAAAACAGGCTTAAATTTTGATCTTCTCGAAAACTTAGCATAAAATAAGTTCTTCAATTTGCAAAATATCAAACAAAATTTATATTTTGAGAAAGAAGTAGCGTTTATAAAAGGGAAAAAAAACTTATTTTTTTAGAAAAAAAAAGAATATGATTTTCATTCACATTTCATACCCAAATTGAATATTTAGATGTTTTATAAAAATTAAACAAAAAAAAAGTCGCACCTAACCAGCGAAATGACAGTCATGACATAGACGGCGGTTGCCAGGGCTGGATAGGACTTGGTTGCAACGACAGTCGCAATGACCTGTCCAGTATAATACGGGACGAATATTCGAGTGACCGAGTAGATGAACAGCCAGGAGAAGCCTGACACGTGCCACACCCACTCCCTCTTGCAGTACTGCAGCAGACGAACGATTAGCTCGAACGTGTTGCGATGGCGGGTTTCTTCCTCAAACAAGAATCAATATTTAATCATTTTTTCTATTGGTTATTTAGTCTTCAATTTTTGAACTTTGTAAAAATATGATGATCTGGGTTTGTCGCGACGTGTCGTAAGGTAAATTTGGCATGGCAGTATTCCGATATAAATATTCTATTACAGCACGCCACGACAAATACAAGTTGCCAAAATATTTTTAAAATTTAAAATTTCTGATCTCTAACTTTTTATATTTTAATTTTCTAAAAAAAACTTGCATCCTCTTCCTCTTCTAAAGGCACATAGGCAGACGGGGGTTTGCTGAAGTAGGTTCGCCAAGAAGTGTCGAGAATCATCGAAGCGATGAAGTTCCAGATCAGAATCGCGTAGTCACCGAAGTACAGAGGGGTTCCTGAAATGTTCATTTTCTAAAGTCTTCTAGAAGAATAAATACCCGATGGAATTTTCTCAACGAGAAGAAGCAATTTCGTGGGACTTGCAGCGTACATCAGAAGGGAGACGCAGAAGATTGGCTGGAAAAATCGTTCATTTGATTTTTTCATTTTCAAAATCAAGGATGTGCAAAGATTAACTTTTGGCAATTTTACCTGAATCATATAAGGCAGAAGATGTGATTTGTTGCTGTAGTAGAGTCCAGTTGGCAGAAGGAAAAGCCCCACTCGAACCAGACATAGCAGCAGGAGATCGATTGTGCTAAAAATTGGCATAATTTGGGATTTTAACAATCTTTTCCTATGATATTTCCTAAGGGGTTGGCAATTTTCGAATTTCCTAACCTGCTGAAAAAGGAGAAGCTTCCAAATTGACTGGTGAGGTTCCCTAACGAAAACGACGCTCCATGAAGACACACGAAAATCAGACAAAGGGAAAAATCGAGCACTGAAAGCGCAGTGCCCCAAGAGAGGCGCCGCGTTATGGAAAACATAAGCCCCTAAATTATCACTAAACTCAACAAAATCAACCAAAAACAGGGATTCCAACAGGTAAGATACGGATATACAGGACCTAAGAATCTGTGCCTGTTCGAAATTATCAGGTAAAATGTAAGAAGGTTAGAGTTTAGCGCGGGTATAGATACGATTTTTCTAATACGTGTTGTCAATCTTAACAAAAACCAAAGAAAATGCAGACTAACAAAAAATTGATGGTCGAAAAATTGGGATCAGGTCTGCCCAAAATGGCAAGGATTCTGATATGGAAATGAGTCGATTTGCGTGCAATTAGAGATAAGGAAAATTATGGAGGCAAAGCTTGTTAACATTGATAAATGCTGATAAGCAAACGGGAGAAATCAATGTCTTTCAACAAAGGGAGAAGGGACTTTGGCAGCCAAAAAAATTAACTATCGGAAAATATCTATGAAAATTTATATTTTTCATTTTGAAATAGCAAGTATTGGCAGTAATTTACGAGAAACACTTGAAATCCTTGCGAAGAAAATTGTAAATCTTAGTGATTTTTATCTACAAAAATCTATCATCTACACTAATTAAGGTTCATTGTAAAGTCACCTTATCAAGCCCTTATAAACTATCGTTAAAATCTCCTCACTTTAAAGGTCGTTTCCCTGAGAAAAATGGTGACTTTTACAGGGAGCCTAAAATTACAACTAGACGTATTGCAACAAAATGCCATTTTATTGGTTCTTTGGATGAAATTTCGAAGAAAAATCATGAAACTAAAATTTTCTTAGAAAAAATCAGATCTTTTCTATAAGGTTTCTTAGAAAATTTAGTTTGATGCGAGAATGATAAAATCGTCAAGAATCTCAACATGCTATGGATTTTTCAAATTTCTTTCCCTGAACCAACTATTTATTGCTTTGTTGCCTGCCCTCAAATCTTTACTCTAGAATAATCAATTGAACGTAACTCGTGTGTTCGTTGCAGCAGTCAGCTACTTTTCTTCTTCTACCCGACTGTTTGAATTATTTGCCGCCAATGATGCTCTTGCCGATGATGCCATTTGCGACCTGCTGCGTGCTCGACGGCACGTTCTCAATCACGTTGAATACCTGCAAAAGCCGTATTTCGTACCTGATAATTCAAAACATCAATAAATCGATCATCAATATTTCAGTAAATCAGAAAAGTACGCATAACATGTTCAAAAATCTCAACTTCAGCTATACTTCAAAAGCTCGACATTTAAAAATAATTATTTCGTACTTCAAAATTTCAAAATGACGTGGCTTTGCAAATATTTTAATTAAAAAAGAACATCTTGAATTTTACCCTATCAACTCCACTGTTCCAACTGGACCCGGCCTCGCTGAGCACCTCTTCCTTTGAAGGCAATTTCTGCGGATAGACGATCGTGCCGGGCAGGATGTATTCTTTCAGTCGACAGTACAGATCGGAACCCTGCAAATCGCAATTATCAATTACTTGTTTAGTAAATAAAAATGCTAAAATCAATAAATCGTTTTTTTCAGTTATTATTGATGAAAAATCAATAAGCTGACCTTGACAGTATTCAGCGACCAAACATCGTTGTCCAACGACAATTTGACGGCGCCGGCGACGAGTGCGACGCGGGCCGTGAATCTGGATTTTAAAATAATTCAAAATTACACTTCATGAAAAATTATAATTGTCTAGACTCTAGAGAAACTCTTGCTTCTCTTCGACTAGTTTTCCTTTTCAAAAATAGACTTACTTAGTGACTCTCCAAAGAAATCCCATGTTTAATTCCAATTCGTTTGACTTTTGACTGCTTTTGATTGTGACTCGTTCAGGCGATTTTCTGCAAGTTTCAAATTTTCTTTGAAATCGAAAAATTTCAAAAGGAATTATCAAGGAACTCATAACCTTTTTCCTTCTCAGATATGAATCTTCCAACTCAAATAAATACTTCATTTTACTTTCAAGTCGAACGAGTGAATAGAGTAACTCGAAAAGAAATCTCTCAAGAATAAAATTATGTTTCAGGTTTAAGTCTTCACAAACATTTCTATGTAGAAGTTCTAAAAATCGTATCACAAGTGTTTTCAGAAAAAAAATAAAATAAAGAAGAAAAAGAGAAAGCTAATGACAATTCAATATTGCGATAAAATAGTACGAGATTTATATATGAAATTTGATAGTGGCACCTTAAACTAACAGTAATAAGATGGTGATTTTGAAAAAGTCAGACAAATCGACATTTTCTTGGAAATCTGCTCCAATCACGATAAATGTGCTAATGTTTAGCATTGGAGCATATTTTTCAGAAAGTGTCGAATTCGAGATGCACAATTTTTAATCAAAAAAGTTGATGGAAATTTGCTCGATAACTAAAATTTAGCAATGGGGCAGATTTTCGGATAGTTCAAAAAAGCTGTCATAGACTATAATAGAATATATCACACACTTAAATCAAAATGGTTGACTAC
>LIAE01010456.1:0-35537 GCA_002287525.1 Diploscapter pachys | reverse complement strand
CACATGCTAGATTGCTTATTATGGGAATGGTTATGAATTCACTCACGGCTTTATTTAAATGCACTTCGAATCGTTGAGCGTTAAGAAGAATCTGAGAGTCGAGCGGCTCAGTGACGTCGACGAATTGTTTGAGGTTCTCGTCGTAGAGTTGAGCCGATTTGACAACCAGCTCTCTGTCCGCCCATCCAACATCCGCCACTTTCTTCTCGATCAATTCTTTAAGCGTCATTCCTTCAGGAACGATTTCGACAAGCGTTTTATCTTCTGCAGAGCTGTCGTCCACAAGTCTTATGCGAACTTTGGCCGTTGCCATTTTGCCTAAATTATGTCCTCGATATTAAATATTTAAATAATGCGAAATAAAATAAAGAGATATAATTAGCAAAATAAAATTGAACTGAATCTTACAAATGTCCCCTTTAAGACTGACTCTGAGAGAATCGACTCTCTATAGAGAAGGGTGTGACTAATCATAAAAGTTCCGTTTTTTTGGGGTTGTTAGTAGCTTCTGACTATATTCTATTTGAAAATCACGATTTTAGACTTTTTCCCGAGTTGTGCACTTTTTGGAAAATGTACTCTGTGGGGGTCGAATTTTCTAAAGTCATTCAGACGCCTCAAAACTTCTACCAAAATGACTTTTGAAACTTGACCCCCCGAGCCCCGGGACTTGGACTCTAACTCGAAAAATTTGAGAAAAAGCCCAGAAGCATGATTTTCAGATCGAATATAGTTAGTTAACATCGAAAAACATAGGAAAGAGCGAACCTTTTGCCATTGGATCACACCCTGGTTGAACCTCTCAAAGACTGTCTTAATAGCTTTTATCATTGATTTTATCGCCCCTCCCCCCTGTTGTTAGTAAAAAATTCGATAGCATGACGAATATTATCTGTGCTTATCGCACTGAATTTTCTTCGGGGTTTTTGAATTTTTGGTGTCGATAATTTGAATTTATTCGCTGGTCAGAAAACTTTCGCAATTCGCCTGACTCAGCGCCTTTCCCAGATTACACATCTGCTCGGTTTTTTCTTCTATTTCTTTCTCTGCAATCCCTCGACTGAGGGATGATACAACCCTCTACCGTGCCTAAAGTTTTGTTCTTTCTATCGGACAGGGCAGAACACGGCTGCTCTGTTATTTTTGTCCTATTCCCCAAGATGAAATAAATCTACCAGTTCAATGACTATGGCTCAAGTCAAATTCGCATGGACAAAAATAGTGGAACAATGCCACCCGAGAAAGCAACCGGACAGACACGGAGAACGTTACCGTGTTGTCATATTATCGCAGATTCAATAAAAAGATCTAAATGCGGGAATTTTTTTTCTTAAAATTTAAAATAGTTGAATTACAATCTATTAACAGCAGTATTGTTGAGTATCATTAGGGATGATCAGATATGATAAAAAAATTGTCATAACAATTCTACTTTCGAAAATTATCCAAGGCTTAACTTCAACTACAACTAGTTTCAAAGGTTTTAGAAATCAAATCCAATTTTAAAATAACTCTCAAGAGCAACTAAATCCCACTTCAAATTCGGATTGAATTAAAACAAAAGTCACAAATGACATTGCACTTTTCAATTTTATTCTTTTTCTGTAAAATTTTTATTGATGCATATGTCAATTATAAACCATTCATTCATTCATCATGATTTTCTTCGCTAAAATTTAGATCATGATAAATGCCTCTAAATTATGCATCAATTCTATATTTCCATACTATAGCAAGCGATAAACACTTTATATTAAAGATTAATTGCCTTTTTGTTCAAGTTAAAGACATATTTATGCAAGTGTTTTCTTGGAAGGAAGAGTGAAATCGATAAGATAAAATTCTAAAGTAAATCATTTTACCTAAAGATATGCATATAGTATAAAAATTAATTAAGTGATAAACTAGAGCTCCGCGCTATGCGGGCGCGTCCGCTTGCTTGTCACTCTAGGTGCCAGCCTACGGCTGGTCTGAAGCTAATTTTGATTTTAAAAACCAAATAAAAATAAACTTATGTAAAATATTACTTTATTTCGACTTGATTTTGATTACCAAATTTAAAGTCTTTAAAAATCAATAATCATTAGAAGCAAGAAAGCAAGCTTTTACATTGAATGAGATTTGATGAGAATAGTGATGTCGAATATTTTACGAGAAAAATCTTATCATCAGACTTGGAAGTTTTCGGTCCGATATAAGATTCGTCACACTATCTAATGTTCGCTTATCCGTAATGACGAGCAGTCAATTGAAAGTAGGCTACAATATTTCTCAGTAAGATTCAAGTATCGGATCGAAAATTTTCAAGTCTGAAACAGATATAATTTAACATCAACTTCCTCGGCTGATCGGACATATTCAAAAGCAAAGAAGATCACAAAAAGTGCCTAAATTTCTATTGACTAATGGCATTGCGAGTATTTGCTTACGAGAGACCAATAGTGCATTTTAAGATAATTATTTTTTCATGAAGTCTGAAGATCGCTTTTATATGGTGCGTTGTTGAGGGAGCGACTAACGTGAAATTTATACTAGATGGTTCTTGGCCTATAAAATGAACGACATTTGACACTATGTGATTGTGCTACAGACAATCGTTAATGAACAACATTTGTTAATTGGACCAACAGTTAATGAAATTCGTTGTCTTGAGTCCGTTCGTGACAAAAACGATTGATACCAAATAATGAATGAGTATTATCATCAATGATGGCGATGATAAACGACCTCAGTTTTTAGATATTTGTATTTTAGAAAAAAATCTTTCATTGAAGAATTTTTGACCTTAAATAGTCTGTTTATGATAATCTTATAAACGATAACTGAGTAATTCCTATAGACTTAAATTTTCCACTTACATAGTTGATTAATTTTATTCGTGTGATGCTATGATAATATGGAAAAGGTAATTTGGAAACCTCGGGACATCGTAACACGCGAAATAGTCTACAAAAATACCCTAACCCATGCTATTTCATCGCGTCACGATGTTACGAGGTTTTCAAATGACTTATGGCAAAGAATAGTTTATTAATACTTGATACCAAATAAAGAAACTTGGCGTGGAAATGTGTTTGATTGTAAAAAGTTGCTTTTAGCTTGAATTCGACTCGATATTGGCGGTAATGCTATGAATATGAAAAATTTAGGACCGAATTATTGTTATGAAACTCCTTCCTAGCAGGGATGCACGAAATTTAAATTTGAAAATTTTCGAGATCAAAGTTTGATTTAAAAAAAGAGAAGTCAAAGTTCGTGCACCCTTGCATCTTAATGTCTTCACAACATATAAAAAGGATTTCATTGAACGAATTCAGTGTTAGTTCTGGAACCGACACTAAGTTGTATCATTGGTCAAGAAAAGCATCAATCAAATTTTTATTCTTATCATCACCCATTTACTATAGAGAGGCGTCTAGACACTTTCCACTCTCTTACTAAAATGTAACCCTACTCACACACAACCTTATGAACCGATTCAGGTCCGTGCCGGGCTGCAATAAGAGTTTACCGATCAATTCGGACGCTTACCCGCGTAATTTGCCCATCTGGGGTACAAACTTTACTGACCGTTTCTGGCCCGATTCGATTTCCAAGGTTATGTGTGAGCCATGCGATTTACCCGAGTACACTTTTGCATCCTGAATTTACAACACACGATTATTTCATAGTTTTTACGTTAAAAATCGCTTGACGAAATTAGTCTCCCAAATCTCAAGTGCGATATTCTAGTCTGGAGCACATGCTATGCTAGAACGGAAGAGAATGATTCCTCTGACCCTCCGTTTCTCGTCCGCACATTTCTATTCATAACTAATTTTTAAATTTAGCTATGACTATCTTATCTCCGTTGACTTTTAATGCTATTTAAAATCGCCTATTCAGGGTTTAAAAGTTTGAGTTTGGACCTGGAGACTGGTCGGATTTTCTTGGACCTGAACTCGGGCGTTTTAAAAATCTGGGCCTGAAAACCAGGTCCAGGTCTAACCTCTTAAACCCTACACCTATTGCTTAATTTAGTAGTAATCATTTTACTATGGTGAAGATGCTGAAGACATTCATGCTAGTTTGCATAATATTTGAACCATTATGTCTGCAAATACTTGGTGACTCTGTATCATGGGCGAACTATAGGAATACTAACAATAAGGTTGCGTCAAACATTTTTCGAAATAATGAATCCATATATAGTTTCTGAATTATTACTACTTTGATCCTATCTACAAATGGGAAACTGAGTGGTTATTAGATGTCCCTGTAGATCATTTTTCGTTTGGTAACGCCGACACTTTCAGATTGAGGTTCATTTCAATTTCTTTTAATTTGAACTTATGTGTTTTTATTTGAAGATATTTGATAAATTTGGATAACTACGTAAATGGCGGACCCATTTTCTTCCTCACTGGTAGTGAGGATTCGATTGAAAAATATGCACAAATGACTGGTTTCATGTGGGACAGCGCTCCTGAATTCAGAGCAGCAGTCGTTTTTGCTGAACATCGCTATTATGGAGAAAGCTGGCCTTATCCGTAACTTTGCATTGCCATTGGATCCTATCAATTACGATATTAGCAAGGAACTTTGTCTCAACAACATCTCATATCTTGGATATTTGTCTTCCGAACAAGCGCTCGCCGATTTTGCTTCGCTGATTGATCATCTGAAACAGAAGGTTAGGCATTTTTCTAATTTTCTTTCTTCGTGACTCTCTTTAGCGAATTCCCGGAGCTGAAAACTCTCCAGTGATTGCCATTGGCGGATCATACGGAGGAATGCTCTCGGCCTACATGCGAATCAAATATCCACATCTTGTTCAAGGGTTATAATATTTCCATTTAAATATTACTAACTAGAAAACTGTTCGAGGTGTCCACCTTATTTCCGGCAATTTTTTATCAGAGAGTCATTTCGATGTAGTGATCACGTTGTAATCGTCAAATTGCGTCTATTTTTCAAGAATATTCTGAAAACGTTTTCCTTTTATGAATAGATAGCGCGTCGAAATTATAATTTCTTTTTCTCCTTCATGTGACACGTTATCGTTTTTTTCTCATTTAAAATTGCAACTTTCCATAGTTCCTGGGGAATAGAGATCGTTTTGGGAACTTTTTGATCATTGCAACCTGATCAGAATATCAAAATAGTCCCTTACTGAAAAAATAAGGAAAAATCCTCCCGATATTTTCAAATTTGAATTTTGTCGAATTTTACAGTGCAATTGCGTCTTCCGCTCCAGTATATGGCTTTATTGATTCTTCTCCAAGACCGACAACTTATGATAGGGTAAAGGATTATTTGAATACGTCGTTCACTAAGTCATTTGTTAACCCCATGACATGCATAATAGTGAGAAAGTGAAAGAGTGGATATGGTAGGAAAAAGGTTCTTTGCCACATGCTTTTCTCATATCTTGATTTCATGACATTTTGCTTACAAATTGCCGTTCGAAAAATATTATTTACAATTTTGCAGGTTATAATGAATACGTTTCTGTCGGAGGGATGTAATTATGATGCTATTAAAAATTCGATTGCTAGCTTGAGAAATCTTTCAAAAACTGGTCCTATTATTTTTGTTAAGGTTTTTGATATATTTTTAAATTTATAGAAGATGGAAGAAATTATCTAAATGGCCTATTTTATTCTACAAGAAAATATCAACTTCGAAACCCTGATGATGCAAATAAAATAATTAAATTTCTTTATGGTAAGCATCATCGAATAACCTTGAACAATACATGATTTTGCAGTCATATTTTTTAACCTGGCCCAATCAAATTATCCGTACGGTGTGCAATTCTCAGGTCCTTTATCCGTTTGGCCCGTTGCTGTAAGGAATTTAATTTCCACGTAGAGTATCATAAATGCCAGCTACAGTAGTGATGCATTGAGGTGCATCATAAATGGGACACCTCATATTTGGTTTTATGCCTGGTTCACTCTCCTGCATAACATCAAATTTGCTGATAATTGACACATATTGAATCACATAAGATTTGAAACCGTGCCACTTTTCAGTGAATTTTGTACTGTAAAAGTGGGTGAACCAGATACTTATCCAAACACGATGTATATCACATATTTTGCACTGCAGTGTATTATGTTAGCTCTACTATATAAGAATTGTAATATATATTCTAATTTTAACCAGGCGGTCTGTAAACACTTATCAAGCGTTGCAAACGACGATAAAGAAACTGTTGGAAATTTAAAGATTGTAAGCAGACTTTTATCAAATTAACAAATGCCGATCTTATTGTAAATTCAGGTTTTTGATTTGTACCATAGTCATCTAAAAAATAACTTATACAATAATCCGCAAAAAGCATCTAGCTTATTTAGTGAGGCAGATGTTTGGACTTATCAGGTAAAAGATAATAAATGAGATTTTTCAAAAATTAGATTAGTTTTATCATGACTTGTTCCCAAAAATATGGAGACTGAAAACGAGAGATTTTCATTTTCTCTGCTTTCTAAAGAGGTAAAAATAAAGAAATAGTATGTTCGCATGAGAAGCGCAAACATTTTCTCTTCTTTTCTTTCTTTATTTTGATCTTCATCTTTTTGGGAATAAGCCATACATTCTATACGATTCTACTAAATTTGAACTTGCTGTAAAATTGATGCAGCATGAAAAATTTTAGACTTGTACAGAAATATTATTTCCTACGTGTTCTACGGGGTCGCATCATGAATTTTTTGGTGTGAACTGTCCGCTGACATTGAAGAATAAATTTCATTTCTGCAAACATAAGTAATTTTTACTAATAAACAATTAGTTCGAAATACTATGATAGTGAATATTCATTTGAAAAAATATAGATTTGGATTAAAAGACAGTCAGATGCGTCCGCACTGGATTACAAGAAATTATGGAAAAACGAGTTTCCCGACTGCAACCAATATCATATTCTCGTGAGTTTATCGAAGGAGCTCCACTTTAATCAGAATATCTTACAGAAATGGCAAGTTTGATCCTTGGTCAGTTGGAAGTTATTCGTTCGACGAAGATCGTCAAGGACCTTTGTTCTCTTTGATTCTGGAACGAGGTGCACATCACTACGATTTGAGAGGCGCTCATCCACGGGACACTGACGAGGTGCGTGAAACAGGACTATATAAAGGCTACTTATTTGTATTGCGGAGTGTGAGGAGGTAGACGCTGCATTCTTTGCAACTTGCCTCCCTCATGCTCCGCTCCATTCTTTGTAAATGAACTGAAAACATTATGCATACTATTTAAAACACTTCATGCTTAGGTGAAAGAAGTCCGTGACTTCGAAAGGCAACAAATCAGAAATTGGATCTATGAACACAGCAGATCATTGTGGAAGCAGGGCTAACAAAAATATTTCCCTAGAAAAATCTGCAGTTTAAAACTATTCTCAAAACATTTTCTAAAAAATATTTGCCTAATTTAAAACGTGTCAAAATTATATTTTTGGAGATTTTGTTCAATAATGAATTATTTTCTAATTTAGTGTATGATTTAGGTGGAGGGTTAGATAGACTAGGGTATCCTTTTGCATACTATTTCGTATGTTACGATGTTACGAGGTTTCCAAATTACCAAATTTCCTTTGAATCAGAGCATTTTAATAATACTGTGTGTATCATTGCCATTTACAAATCATCAGTTAATTTGGTAACATATTTTATTTTAATTTTTGTTGCAGCTGCAAAATAAATTTCCAAATTTATTGATTTTTGCATGGCGTTTTACGTGTTTTTGATAAACAAAGGCGTTTTTTTACCTCGGGATTTTTCAGGGCTCGCATTTTTGCCATTTAACCCTCGGACAGCTGCTGCAGTGCCGTTGAGAATGAGGAGTCCATCACTTATCTTTTTATCACCCTTCGTCTTTTTCTCTCATTTTCCAACTCTCTCATGGTTTTCTAAATCTTCTTCTCAATTTTATCGCCAAATGCCAGGGGCTATTTTTATTCCTGCGTGTTTTATCAGGATCTAGCATGAGGTCGATCTTATGGCTACATTCCACCGATATCTATGCCGTTTATCAGTCTCATAGCTTATTTCCTCCGAGAACGACCTGGATATAGAATTACCTGTCTAAATCCCAACCGATCTAGGAATAAGAAAAACTTCTATCTGCTTGATTTCGATAGATGCCGACCAAGATCGGCTGAAATAAAATATGCTGGGAGTTCAAGAACTTTATGGAAATAACGAATTCTGTGTTTGTTATTATCTCTTTTTTTTTTAATTTTTCTTCATTTACATTTTCACATATTTTAGTCTACATTTTAATAACTTATACCCTTCCAGAAAAACTCTTTCGGCGATTTTTTTTACGAACCTAACTTTCAAGTGAAACTCCTTAAGTTTCTTGAAATCTGCAATCTTGTCACTCACTTTCAAATTTTCTTATGAGAATATCACTGTTGTGTGACTTCCAAACTATTCCTATTATAGTCGTTTTCTGTATTTTTTGTTTCAAAATCTTCTATTCTGGAAATAATACGATTTTTCAGGATGTCGGATGGCGCAATCGTACGGTCGCGCAGTGTCATCTTGCCCAGTACGGGAAGTTATGTAAGCAATTTGTTATCACTAATCAGTTTTCATTGGAAGAAGGCTAAATCTCTAGTTAATTTCGATCGAATTTTCCAAAAACACTAGACTTGTTTTCTGAAAGAAAATTCATATTATGAAGTTTTTAAAAAAATACTTTCAACACTGTTATTTTTATTTCAATAGCCCAGTGTTTTTGTTTAACAAGTCAACAAATATTCGGATTTGCAAAAATTTCTGAAATGAATAAATTCCATAGGTCAAAATCGCATCAATTTTGTGCTCGTATTCATGAAACGCTGGGAACGTTCAAAGCGCTTCACGAATACGGTCACTGATCTTTGATATTTTCTTATCAAATAATTAATGCTTTTCCCCACGCTATTTCCCTCCCTCATAGAGCTGGATAACTTTACACCTGTCTATTTTTTCCTCTCTTTCTCGTTTCTTTTTACCTCTCGTTTGCCAAGATCTCTCATTTATCACCCTTTGGCATTTTGCACCCACGCAAACAGCTTCTTCGTGTTGAAAACATCGCAGATAGAGATCAATTTTCAGATTATGTAAAAACAAATCTCTAATCGCATATTAAAACATAGAGCTCAAAGATCTCTTAGGATATATGTATCTGACTCACATTAACTTTTAGGAGCCCACAAAATTTTATAGCTGAAGGTTAGAAATGCAGGAGCACTTTCATCAAAGAAATTTTTCAAGACCATCTATGCGAAAAATATCAAGATCACGATAAAAATGAAAAATAGAATAAATTTCCCATTTTATAAATTTATCAAAAGTTGATACTGACTGATAAGTGTGTAAGGACAAGAATATTCATTTATAAAGAGCTGATCTCTACAAAATGAGATCAATCCTTTCGCTCTAATATGACCAATAATGTAGGAAGAGTGCCCTTAGTGGCGTGTAGGTGCGAGTGGCTATTTTATCCAAAACTCATCATGACTCATAGTCAGAAATCCTACCTCTGGCCACTCACCTCTCCGGGGTGCGCTGCTTTGTCAACTATACTGTATGAGCATGGGTTGCTTAGTCGGAAGATGGGCTACTTGTCCAACTATAAGCTGATCTTCATCAAAATATACTACTATTCCCTTGGCAATAATTGCATAATTCAGCTGACGCGCACCTACTCTGTGCCCGACCTCAGCACATATTACTCGGAGAGATACCGCCCCCAATGGCACTCCGTTTGGCAGACCACTCCGTACAGATGGAGAAAAGATTGGGAATGGGTAATGAGGAAATTATTACCCTAATTAAATTAGATAACTATTAGGGTCGGGCAAAATTTTCGGTTCTGATATTTTTCTTCAAAATCCAGTTCCACCTGGTCTTGATAATTATCCTAATTAGCAATATGACTTGAAAAGCTAGAAGTTAAGAGTACAAGAGTATAGCATTTAAAAAATAAATAGTCAAAATGGTGGGTTTAAGTAATGAAACTTAGTGGATAGCTAATACAACTCAACGATCATTTGTAAAATCCGTGACCTTGTGAATTCGTGACATACGAAATAGTGTGGGATTAGGAGAGGGTAAGTTAGGCTAGAGTATCTATTTTCACTCTACTTTGGGTGTCACTAAATCACGAGGTTTACGATTACTCAACTTAACCTAATTAACCAAATTTAGTACGACGACTACTGGTACAACCGCCATTATATGTATTACACGCCTCTCTACTCCACGTACTTTCCGAAAAGCAGATATTATTATAGGTAACGAATTTTAAAACAGATTCTCCGTAATTCTCGACGATCTCAAGGAAGGGGTCGGACCAGAGATATAAAATTTATTTTTGAAGGGGTTTCTAAGTGTTTTCTACCTAATTCGGACCCGTAGAACACGAATCCAGTGTCCGTTTTTTTTCTTCGAATTTCCCGCATCTTCCGGATATGAGTCCGGACCCGGAAAAATTTCCGGATAAATAAAAACTGATTAAACCTTGTACCATAAGATTCGTCTCGTCGAGCTGAGTCTCATGGTATAAGGTTTAATCAGTTTTTATTTATCCAGAAATTTTTCCGGGTCCGGACAGTTTCGAGAGTTACGGAGAATCGGTTTTAATTATCTTTAGTGTAGACTGATAAAGATGGTTTAAATTCAGCGACTACTTGTACAGTCCGTATTCATCTCGCTCGAGCTATCTCTACCCGTATTATCGAGGCTATTCCAGATATTCTTTCTATCCGTATAGCTACTCTTGGAGAGGATACTCACCATACACTCCCAGTTTTTACTCTTCCTATAGATACAGTTACCCTTTTTGGAGCTATTCATATTATTGATTAAACTTTCCTGTTTTTTTCTTTTTCAAATTCGGCATTAAAAATGAAAGTCATGCAAATTTTTAGATTTTTCAGCTTTCTGCCTATTTGTCAAATTTATGGGTTGCTTCATTGTACTATCCATAAGTATTATGAAATTGTACGCTACTATAAATATTTTAGAAGAAATAAAATGGTGAATAACTAGAAACAGTCGAATAAAAAGTGAGAATTAGTTGAATATTCTAAACTGTTTTGGTCAGAGAAAAAGGGAGAATAAAATAGTGTGCAGCTTAGATCACTCGCTGTTGGTTCTTCCCATTCTTGGGAAGGAGCACGACGCACTGCCCATAAAATCCTCGTCACTATTGATTCCCATGTTGAATGCACCAAATAATAGGTTTGCCAGGAGTTTCGGGGTTTCTGTTGCATTCGAAAACTTCATTTTCCTATATGTTTTGATTTGTGTAAAATTCGTAATTTGAATAAACTGTATTATTTAGTTGAGAAAAGTGTTTTGTTGGGCTGTGTTTCCAGTTATCGGTTTCAACAAATTGCTGCATTTTCTTCGCTTTTGTGATGAAGTAACAATTACCCACTCTTTGAACCCACTTTTTAATGCCATACTGAATCCAAATCTTAAGGAAGCTTTTAGAAAATTATCCCAAAATTATGGTTAGATGAAATTTCAGCTCTCGAAAAATGAAAATCCCTTCCAAACTCTTGCTTAGATCTGTTCTAATAGTGTGAACCAGTTTATTAAAAAAAAACTTTTATGTTCAATTTTGAAGCTAAACTTCCTATCTTTTTCCAAGAAAATTATTACTCATATCACTTTGATATGAAACTAACCCTGATAATTTTTCTTTATTTCAGATCCTACCTTCGAGACTCGTCATTGAATCCCACAGATCGTGGACTGGGGATGCATAAGGCAGGTTAGGTAGTTTAGGGTGATCAAAGAAATGACCAAAATGTTATTTTTATCGATAAAGTTGATGCGCATAAAATTTAGATAAAGTGGCGAAGATTAAAAAACCTTAAAAGCGCCAACTAGTTTGAATCTCCAACGTTGAAGGGATCTTTCGAGCATTGCGTATTCGTAACGAAGTTGGTGTGGTACAAGAAAAGCAATCATTGTTAAAAACGAATCCCTATTCGTAAAGATAATGTTTTATATAGTGAAAATTAGTTCTTTTTTCAAGTGAGAAAAAAAAACTTATTTTGAATGCATGTTCATCATAAAATAGCAAAAATTACTCAGCCCGCTTTTCTTATATCTTTTAAGGCAAAAATAATGTAAAAAATTACAGAGTTCTGCTTTCCTAATGATGAAATAATTTAATTTAGGTCGCTATCTATGGCACTACTAATCCCTTCTCTCCACTCTATTTGTACACTCGATACTGAAAACCATTATTCTTGAACAGTCATTTTTTCGTACTTATCAAATATAAGATTTTATATTTATCTAATCTTCAAAGATTGGAGCAAGCTTTACTCTCTAACTAATGATAAACACCTGTAAAAGAATCGATGACATAGAAAATGACAATTTGGAAAAAGTAGTACCTATTGTACCATACGAAATAGTATGAGCTAGGAAGAGGGTACTGTAAGCTGAAGATATTCTTTAATACTATTTCCTATGGCACTATCACTACTATTTTTCCGGGCTGCCTGGAAAATCGTCCACCTTTAGACGAACATTTGTTTATTTTTTGTTCAACTTCAATCTTTTCTCCATCATTATAAATGAGAAAATGAGTAAAATTTTTACGCTTGCTCGGGTTTGATCCATTTATGCATTTCATTGATGAAACACTAATTTCATCTTTTATTACATAGTATCAAGCAATACAATAAAGCGGCATGTACAAGCATGTGGGATAAAATTTCAAAGGTTTTGCGCTAGATTAAATGTTGGTAAATATGAGCCAAAATTTTGCTTTCTGATAAAACTAATTTTATTTCCGTTAACACTTGCATTAATCCAATATTTTATCATATTAGAGCCAGTTGTAAAGCTCGCAACACGCAAGAGAGTGTGGGATAGGTGGAAGGTAAGGTAGGCTGGGGAATATTTTCCCACACTGTGTTTGCATGTTACGAGTTTTGCAAATTGCCCCATACTAGTAAATGAATTAATCGAGTTCGATGTAAAATTTCTAACATGTATTTTGCAATGCGTTTTCTTGAAAATTGCGAAAATCTTTGGAATGGATTTTTCGAACGCCCGTTATTCAACGTTAATCTGCTAGTAATGATAGCTGGATAATAAAATTTGAAAATTGTTCCTTCCATTTTCAACTGCTTGCTAATAATCTAATAATGACTGATCTCGATATTATTCGGTGGAGTAGTCTCATTATGCTGGCTATAAAGCATTGATAATGAAGCACAATTCAAACATTTAAATAAAATACCTTTGTGGTAGAACCGTTGCAATATGTTTCCTAGCGTTTGTAAATAAATTCATTCGAGTCCATAATAAAATCGACATAAATGTCTCCATGGTAAATATTATGCTCCCGATCATAGAGCTAAACAAAATAACAGATATTTCCCACGTATCGATACCTGTGAAGTCTGAATTTTTGGATAAATTACAAAGAATATTATAGAAATTAAATTACCACATCCCTCGTCGACTCCAGCAGCAACTAAACTCATACATGTAAGGCATAAAGCAACCGATAAAACCTAAAACAAGAGACTTTTTATGAAAATTAATTGTAGGGTTTACTTGAAAAAGTGTTGATATAATAGGAGCTTTCCAGGCATAGGCATTGAAAATATTTGATGCTGAAATGCCAAGAAGTGCTATTGGGAGAAGCTAAAATGATCGGAATGCTACGAAAGATTGCAATTTCATAAATCATAACTTGAAAGGAGAATGCAGAATCATAGTAAAAGGATAGGACAGACTCTTTACTCTTTGCATATCAGTTTTAAGTTGCAAGGCTGCGAAGTTACTATCTTTCATAGCACCCATAAGTCGATATCAAAATTGTACTAACCAAAGCCAAGGATCCAAGGAAAATGCCGCCACCTAGAGCCATTAAACCACAAATAACGATTTCAGCTATAAGGATTATATAGCTTAAAATCTAAATGATCTGTAAAAACATAAAACTATGCAAAACTTACTGTTGTAAATCTACTTTTTGCTATTCTCTGCATGCAGGAATATCTTGTTTGATTCCTTCGGTCAATACTATCATTAATTTCACTAACTTGAGTCATAACTTCACAGAAGATAAAGGTCTCAAAGAAATAAAAGCCTGCAAAACTAAAAATTTGCACGTAGTGGTAATAATTTTATCTAAAAAGTAGCGATTGTTATTTACTAATACACCTCTAGCAGTTGATTTTAGAACTAAAATGTTATCTATTGATTGATTTGGCATTTTTCTAAATTTTTATTTCCAATCAAGTGCATTTCATAAAATAAAATTATGACTAATTTTTTCCAAATATTTTATTTTCAAACCGTACCAATATATACAAACATATGCAATAACCAACCAAATATCAAAATATTACACGTTAATCATTACATGATTATAACTTACAACATCATCAAAATATAGTGGATTGGTTCGTTTGACGACAACTAAGAAATAAATATGTCTAGCCAAATTCAACCCATCACCTCCATTTGATAGACTTCGCATAGTAATGTCGATTTTCTGACAATTATACTAATTTTATCTAAAAAAAATCGATTTTTAGGTAAAAATTAGGGATCGTCGTGAAAAATGCCCAACGACAAAGTTGTTTGATATAAAATTCTGCGTCAAATGAGCTTCATATTGGCCCATGAATACGTGAATTAGCACAATTGGCTACGGTAATTATGCTAATTAACTCGAAAAGCTAATTATGGCAAGTGGCTATTTAGGCCAATAGAAACTTATTCGCCAAGTTTTAGCTTTCTCTGATTAATTTGAGTTTCTAGTATCACTAGAACACATCTTATACAGACCGTGTCTTAATTTAGCTTTATTCTGGACTTGTTTAGAATCCAAGTGCAAGTTTATAAGACGTGAGCTATTTCGCTCGTGTAGAAAATTCTTTATTGTTGTTATTTTCATGTTCATTTCAAGATTTTAACATAATTTTCCCAAAGGTATAATAATCGTTGTTTGGGATGAGACTTATAATTTTAGTGGATGATAGTTAGAACAATAGAACTTGACGTATTTCGGATATGCCTCGCCAAAATTTCTATAGCTTGGTATCGATAAGAATCGACCTTATACAGACTTAGGGAGCACTTTCGTCAGACGAAAAAAATCTATGGGGGGGTAGGTCGCAAGGGGTTTCTGACGATCGTCCTCCCTAGGACTGACCTTATATGAGGTCCAGATCGCTCATCTTTATTTTTGTTAGATAAAGCCAAGCAAGATGATGCATCTCTCTTCTTTTCTTTATCCCCTCTCTCATCTTGCCTTGTTCTTTAGATTACATGATTGTAATATCATGTCTTTAAAAGGCTGTCAAGTCTCTTATCGATTTTACGTTTATTGTATATACATATTTATTCAATAAATAAAGGCTTAATTACCCAAGTTTGAGGTATCTCGTTCTACCGCTAGTCACTGTCCGACAATCCCTAACGACAACTAACTAATCCACGGAAGTGGGTTGATCACTTGATTCCGTTTCATTACAATTTGTATCTTTCATTTTCTCAAGTGGGTGTTTCGATTTCACACATACCACCTTTTTACTAATCCGTTGTTGTTCGAAATTAAATTTTTTCCCTTTATCAGACTGCTACAATATAGCATATGGGGTGAATGGGAAACAGTCATCTCATAGTCATTCTTCAGTTATGTCACAGCCAGATAATGTCTATCAGCACATGGAAATTCCACAGGCGATTTACTATGTGAGTATTTGGGGCTTGGTTTTAGTTGCATTTGATAAATATAAAACATTTTCACGACTTGTTTAATGGACAATAATGATTTTTAGTTGAATGCATGAAAATATGTAAATATTCCTAATAGGAGCAGGCTTCCTTAAAATATCATTTCCGCGATGAATAAGGGTAATGATTTTCAAATTTAAGACGGGGACAGGTTTGATTTTTTTCACTGAGAAAGGGACAGATGGAAGCGGATAAATACTTTTAAAGCCTGATTAGGAGCACGCATCTCCTTTGAAAGAATTTTTCTTCTTTCGAAAGAAGTATAGTCTAAAAAGAATAAAATCATGGAATAAATTATATCCTATATTTCTTTCGATAGTTTTTAATTATCAATTCGGCAACATTCCAGGGCAATGGCATCCTCGGCATATTCGTTAATTCTCTAGCTTTTCTCGTTATTCAGCGGCATTCGCGGCCCGAGATTGGTTCTTACAAATATTTGCTGCTCTGTTTTGCAGTGTATTGGATATTGTCTTGCATTATCAATATTATTATTCTGCCGGTAAGTTTAATAAAAAAATATTCCAAATTTATCCGATATTTAGGGCTTATACAGTTGGAAGGGTGCTTTCGGATTGTTCGTTACATCGTTCACCCGAAATGCTCAATACCTTGCCCCAATCAGTGCTTGTATATCTTCAGCTTCCTATTTTAGCTCAACGTTCCTACTTGTGGTGCACTTCATCTATCGGTATTTCGCTGTAATACGGTAAGATTTTTTTTCTTTTTTTGTTTTCTTATAACAGATTTGCTATGGTAAGCCGATTACTTGATGAAGATAAGGGTGTTTAATAATAAACATATTTCGACACATACATTATTTTATGATTAGCAAATTATTTGCCTTTCAATCAATCAAGATTTGTAAAAACGCAAATGGTTAAATGAGGTTTATTGTTTTTGCATAAGTAAGAACACTTTATTCTTCATCAAGTAAAATGATCTTCAAAAATACACCTTTTATTTGTGTTTTCTAGAATGAGAAATATTCTGTCCGATAGAAAAATGAAGTACTTTTCCAATAATTTAACGAAAATTAAAAAAAAAAATTCACTGAATTCACTTTAGTGAAGATATGCTCAAATGGTTCAAATATCCGTATGGTTTGATCTGGGTGGTCGCATTTATCGTTTATTGCTTTGATCTCTGCATAACGATGATGCAGTTTTTTCAACCTGATCAAGAAAGCAAGGAATATGTTAGGAGGTTGCATATTCTGATGAAAAATGATTATTTTTTCCTCAATTCCAGTTATTTTATGGAAAACTACGGCGTAAATGTGGACCATGTTTACCTCACTGTAGGACGATATTTTGTAAGGATATTTCGTTCTTTAATGAAAATATGATCGTTTTAGGATAATACTCCAGATGGTGTCAAAATGAGATGGGGCGTTATTATTCGGATCACCAATTTGGCCTTTATCAACACAATGGCTATGGTCATAATCTGTATCATTTCCTGGAAACTGTATCAGACTCTGAAATTACTCGAATCTATCACTAGCAAATACGTAAAGCGATTGCAGATGCAGTTTTTCAAGGTCCTTGCAATACAGGTTGGTCTATTAGAAATGGCTTTGAAAATTACTGACGATAAGGAATAAGTTATTTTGAGGGAAATCCTATTGTAATTATTCACAATAAACTTCAGAGCTTATCAGAATAGGCTTTCGACCACCCATTTTGTGCACTATACCTGTTTTCAAATCTTTGCTTAAATTCGAAAAATCAAATATGCAGAGGATACAGTTTTCGTTCATTATATGCAAAACCAAAAGAGTTATAGTCAATTCATCAAACTTTTTCTTTCAGACAACAATCCCATTCGTGACTGAATTTCTTCCAGCGATTGTCTACTACATTCTGTCGATGTTTGGCCTCGAAATAGGCATCTATGTAAACGCCATCCTTGTGATAATATCTTTCCAGCCTTTTCTCAATGGCTGCACGACTCTCATTGTTATCACGGATTATCGAAGAGCAGTCAAAAAAATAATTTTTAACCTCATGAGAATCCAGGATGGCAATGTGAGCAGGGTTGAGTCCAATCCAGCCAACTTCATGTCAAAATCCACTGCCAGTTCGTGACGTTCAGAATAAAATAAGGAAATGATTATTGTGTCTGGAAAATAAACCGATATCTATTTTGTGATGATTTCTACTCTGGTCTTATGGAAGTCTGACGTCTTATTTATTGTTTTCAAATCAATTTGATTGAATTTGGTGATGATATTTTTTGTATTTTGAAAAAAATAAAGAAATGATTTATTGACTCAGCAATGTTTATTTCATTGTAATTTTTCTTTTTTTTCTTTTCTTCCTAGCCCTATTATTCCCACTAACAAGGAATGCTCACTATAGGGTACGCGAATTACCAGGCAAGACCAGTACCATTTGGAAGCTTGTTTTATGGCGAGAAAAATAATATGGAAAGTTTATATGAAAGATAGTACTTTCTTTTGAAAATATTCAATTAGTTGAAGTTGCCTGTTCATTTTTCTAACTTTTCTAGAAAAATACTACTTTTAACTCATAATCTAGGTGATGTCTTTATGATGCTCTTAAAATCAAATTACGACGAATCTTGCATATCATTTACGCAACCTTGAAATTTATACTGAATAAAAAGGAAAATAAAAAATTTTATTAGGGCATTCTCAAACGCGAGATTCATCCGATTCTTTGTCCAATTCCTAGGTGTGCAGAGCAATAGGGACACTTATGATGATAGTCTTGGCAGGAATTGATGCAGAATGGAATCCAAACACAAGGCCAACATCTAAAAATTTTTGAGCAAACTAGGAGAGAAACGGGCTCGACTTCGACCCGATTTCGGCCTTTGACATGCTAATACATGCTGAAGGCCATATTCGAGTTGGAATCGGGCCATTTTCGGGCGATGATTAGACGAAGCTCGAGTCCAGATTATGAGCCGATTTTAGACAGACAGTTTTACCTGCCAGATTTTCACCCAATTATCGCCTGAAAATAGCCAGATTCTGTCCCGAATATAGTCTTCGACATGTCGAATATCAAAATTAGGCCAGAGTTGGGTATAAAATTCTCCAAGAAACTGATAAAATTTAGATTTCTACGATATTTACAGGCAAATGCAGAGTAATGCAGCGATTAACCACGTCGCACATCCGGCATGGTGCTCAATTCGAGTTTGTACCTGCAATTTGAACATACCGACACTACAGACGGTTTCCGAGCTGATTTACCGAAAGGTAGGCGTGACCCAACTCGTTTTCTTTACTTCTTACTGCAGGCAGAGACACAGAGGAAAGAGAGCACTTGGCGTCACTCAGCGTCTCTGCCCACCGAAGGTAGGAGCGAGACCATGCCCACTTTTCGGCAGACCAACTCGGAAAGCGTCTGTATCTCAAATTTATTTTTAAAAATTAAGCTTGTCAACGGTTCATTTTCCTACCTGCTTATGACAATGAGGGCATTGCGTCAGCTGTGACTCAAACCCGAATTTCGTTCGCGATCGAATGATTTCATCTTGTTGAGGAGGAGCTGAAGGCTGTTCCCCAATAACTGCGATGGGCGGAGCAGAGGGTTGAACGGGAACTATCACTGAGAGGAGCGAACCCGCGAAGCACCCCGGAGTGGCGCGCGCCACTCCGGGGTGCATCCGGGGTGCATCCGTGGTGCGTCCGAGGTGCGTCCGTGGTGCTTCCGGGGTGCTTCGAGGGTGCTAGCCCCTCTCCGGGGTGCGTCCGGGGTGCTTCGCGGGTTCGCTCCTCTCAGTGGTGTTTGTGCGGGTGTTATTTGAGCTGAATAACAAAGAATCAAGGCGAACCATCTTCATGATATCGACGATATCTGGCAAAAATAGATCCTTATGTAAAGTGCGCTCAAACTTTTAAGAGGAACGTCTGTGAACTTTCTCTCGTTTCTGTATTTTCTACTTTCTGTCACTTTTTTTTTTTTTAAACTTCAAGCATTTTCATGTTGGTCAGCGATATCGAATCGACTACTCAACATGAAAATCAATGAACTTCTGATGCGTTTTAACTTAATTTGGATTAGAGCGCACTTTACGCAAGCGTCAATTTGTAAGATGTGCTCGATATTGTCAAAAATTCTATGAACCCCGTGCATAAAAATTGTCATGCGCAATAATATTTAAAAAAAAAAAAAAAAACTAAAAATTACCAGTTGGATAAACGATTGTTGTGCTCATAGTTCAAAAGTTGAAGAAAATTCAATGGTCAAGTTTGAATCGAAGTGAAAATTCATAAATGTCATTCAAGATTTACGAGGGGCAAAAATGCATCAAACATTGAAAATGTTTATCTTATGATAAAAAATGATCAAACATATGAAAACTGAAATATTTGTTGGCATGCAAAACTCATAAATTTTATTTCAAGGTTTATTTGGTATCAAATAGAGTATACCTAAAATTAACGTAAAAATAAATTTTAACTGTTTTCACATTCCATTTAACAACATTTCACATTTTTGTACCAGTTGACAACGCGGCTCCAGAGATACCAAATTAGAATCTTATCTTCCCCTCCCAAACACATAAATAGCAATTTCCCCAGTCAGTTTTGTGTTCGGACATAATCTGCACCACACTACAACTGCAGTAAACGTCTTCCGAAGAGAAGCTTACGCTTGTTTAAATTTATCGGAGGAGCCAGACGCAAAAAGTCTTCTCCAATCCTCAATAAACTTTCAAACACTTGGTAACGTCTGGTTCGGGCAATTACTGCTACGGACAAGAGAAGAAATTACGTCCACACCAATCATAACCACTAGACAACAGGGCCCGTACTAAACCCCTCTTCTTTCTCAGTTCAGCTCAACCTCGCAACAAGTGAATTTCTTTTCTAGGAGTTGAAGAATGAGATGGAGCGAACTCTTCCCTTTCGTCTATTTTGATAACTACCGAGATATTAGGAACTTGCAGCGAATTGGCGAGGAATAGCTCTCGACAAGTTCGTTCCTTCTTTCGACAAAGTTAATGACAACTCAGCTAACTCTTTAATTAGGCAATTAGTCTAGCAGTATCTTACATCAATTTGTAGCCGATATCCCTGGCTACAAGATACATATCAATTTGTATGATTTTTAATTACTTTTCTTTCCATTTTCTTGATTGCCATCAGTTAGAAAGTTCAACACAAGCTCGCTCCTTTTTTTACTTGTTACGCAGGGAGTTTAGTACGGGTCCAGGTGTAATTTATATAGGAAACGTATGTCGATATGTCCGTATGCATTTTAATCATTATTACTTCAAGGGTCTCAATATTCCATAAAGCTTAGCGAAGAATATCGAATTCTCTCTAACTCAACATTTTTCGCATAATTTCTATTTTTTTTAAAGATATCTTAACATGTGTGATGAAGAGACTGTATTCTATGTTTTAAATTATGACAACGTATTCAAATTCAAGAAAATTGTGTCGATATTTTCAATTCCACTTTCACTAATTTCGATCTACTTATTATTAACTCATTTTCCAAAGATTATGCGAGGATTTAAGAAATATCTATTGTCAATACAGGTAAGCCATTATCGCTCTTTGCTCTCAATAATTAGTAAATTCGATAATATTTCAAGAAATTTATTTTAGATAACCGGACTGTGTTGTGATATCCTATTTAATGTCATAATTGATGTGAGGATATTTCCGCCGCGTGGAGCAGTTATGTTTACCTCGTTTATTCCAATTTTCTCTCCAAACTTGATTTATGTAATACATCATAAAACTTCTAATTAATAAGGCGGCTTAAGGATTTATTTACAGAGTTTATTATTTCTGACGTATGCCCTATCTTGCTCTACTATCGTTTTTGCATTGCATTACAAACATAAGCAAATTTGTGCCCAAAATTGCTATGGATTTGTGAGTGCTCATTAGAATTTATCGATGAAGAGTAAAAACTGATCATTGAACATGACGCAGCAGACCTAGGCAGGACTTAAATCAGAACGTCCATGTGCGACACCCCCACATACATCTTTTTAGTCTAACTGAAAGTCTGCCTAGAGCCGTGACGCTTTGAAAGCTGGGATGATCTTCCTCTTTTTAGCTCTTTCCCTTTGTTAGGAAAGAAAGTAGAGCTCGTTCTTTGAGGCGAAAATAGGCCACGCCCAATTTGTCGTGTGGCAAGCCGATGCTCAGTTTTTGCGCATCATCGATAGATATAAAATCGAATATAAATCAGATTAATCAATATATAAGATAATCACAATTGTTTTCGAAATAGTTCAATGTAAATTCGTAAAAATTCATTATTTCTGATATGTAGTTGGTATACGTCGATTTTCAGATATATTGGATATCTCAAAAACATGGCACTAAAATTATCGCAATTGCATGTGTAGGGACCGCTATACTTACGATATTAGGCTGTTTCGCCCCAAATCCAGAAGCCGACGTCATTCAATACGTAAATGAGGCAAGTTATTTCGATATCGTTCATTTGGTTTGGGAACAACTCTGCATCAATTTTGCAAATTTCGTATCAAAAGCGGGAGAATACAGGAAATCGAGACAGCACAGACGACTAGAATTCTGCGCTCTCGATTTTTTACTCACTAATTTATATCGTGAGACTTGTAACGCTGATGCAGGGTTATCCCCAAAACAAATGCACAATGGTTGATACATCATTAATACAACGACGCATTATTTTTATTAAGAATGATTCAAAATTTGGGTGTTTCGGAGCCGATATATATAAAAATATTATTTTATTCGAATTCGGGCGATGGCAATTTGAATTATTCCGAATTTTGATAATAATATGCGCCACTTCTGGAGTCATGGGTTTTACCATTTTGGCATTTCACACTCAGCACTCGCTTCGTAAGCAATTTTCAACAGGAAAGTATTCGACTAAAACGATGAACTTGTATAAAGGCGCTTTAAATTCAATAATGCGGCAGGTAAGTAATCTTTAGCTAATAATAAAAAGTTTCATTATTAATTAGCTGCACTAATTAGAGCTGGACTGAAATATTTCTGCTTTTTCGGCGTATTTTCCACGTGCCTCATTCATCATTTCTCTTCCGCTCTGGTCGTCTAGCCTTGTAGACAGTCAGAAAAAGAAAAAAAAACGGAAATATTCCTTTCCAGCCCTAACACTAATCATAAGTTTAAATTAGTTTTCAATGAGATTTTTTTGTTTAAATCCACATTTTGGCCTAATTCCTAATTTTTATATTTTACAGGAAATTCTATTTTCAAATAAATGGTACATTTAGGTGTTTGTTATTGGAATTACTGTAGCGGTACCATGTATACTAGTGAGTCCATATTTTTTGTCTCAAGATCTTTTCGACTTTTCCAAATATAACGGTAAGTGTTTCTTCATAATTCCTAAAATCCATCAAGCTACAGTTATGATATATCTTTATGAAATTATGATAAGTCTTCACAATCCTTTATCTGCATTGATGATGCTCTATTCAATGAAGTTTCAAATTAACCAAATAATTAAACGATATTGGAAACGTTTCAAGAAAGTTCCTATTTATAATGGCATAAGCATTGTTGGCGTTTCATATACTCGAGAAAATAGACGACAATAAACTATCTTATCTTCTTGTAGCTATCAAGCATAATAAGTGGAAATCTGGAAACCTCGTTACATCGAACATACTAAACAGTATGAGATTTGAATAGAGTCAATTAACGAGTTGTTCTTTTCTATTATATTTAATTTCACGAGGTTTCCAGATTGCGAAATAAGTTTATGAATTTCTTATCATCGAGTTTAGATAGAATTATTGAATTGTAGATTGTGTTTTAATTTTTTATCCATTCGTGATATTGATATGTGATTTTGTGATATATAATAAAATATAAAGTTCTGCAAATTGAAATGCCATTTTACAATTCGCAATCAAATGTCAAATATGGTGAACGTTTGAAAGAACAGGTGCTTTTATCCTAATAAAGAAAGTTCATAGAATTCATTAACGATCATGAAGAATATGTTGTTTGACTTTTTACTGTATTTCATCGATCATATATAAGACGTTATTTATAAAAATCGGGTATGGGGTGGTACCCAAGAATTCAATCTTCAAATTTCAAGCTGATTTTTGTCCCTGGGGGTTTTCGACTACGCTGATGACGAATCTGACGGTTAAAACCCGATCCGATCACTTGTTCCGTCTGTTCCGGAAATTTATATTTTCGTCATTCTGCATGGAAAAAATCCTAATTTGACAGTTTTTACAAATAAACTTTGTTAAATTTTAATTTATTTTTGAATTTTTTTACATATTCTTACACAGCTCGTCGAGCTGGGTCGTTTGATATAGATGTTGACCAGTTTTTATACCTCTGGAGGATTTTCGGGTTCTCCACCTTCGATTACATTACTAGGGACCATTTCCAAGAATATGAATTTTGGGCTGTGTCAAGCCATTCTACCGATTTCCATAGAATGGCTAATATCAACCTTCTTTGCAATAATGGATCATTTATATTAGCGCACAAATTTATTCAACAAAATCAACAAATTATGACAAAAAATTGAGCAAGTCAACTTTCCGTACACGGAATATTTGATTTTATCCAGTTATCTTCTTGAAAGATCAAAATTTGCCGAAATGAAATGTAACAATCTATCAAATTCAAATAATTTTAAAATGAACAAACGGAAATATTCCTTGTACTTGCTAACAATGAAATTATATAAACAATAATATGATATTTTCAAATCTAGTTGCAAATTTCTCCCACAAAGCTGACCCTTCTTTCTCCATTTTCCAGAGAATTTTTCTCGTCTGCATTTGCTCTCTCCGTTGGTTCTTCAGTTGGTTCCGTAACAATGATGTTTATGTTCGGAGTATCTCGGCTAATGAATAAGTCAAAAGTTTTGAGATCAAATCGATGAACCACTTCGATGATGTAATCGAACAATTTTCGAACTACCACGGATCGGTATGAAAACCTAAATTTGAGTTGGAATGAAAATTACACAAAATATTCGAATAGTTGAGAGATTGGTCTCGTAACTTATTATAGCAGAGAAAGCGCATCACAAAGATTACCTTCCATTACTCTCAAGAAAACAACTTAATTACGCAGCACTTTTCCTCTTTTGGATCTTAAGATTTTCATAATTCTTTACTTTTTGCTTTTGCCAGTTGATTCCTCGCAACTCCATTCAATGTTCTTGTCGGTTTTCAGGAATTGCTCCACAGTTGTCCAGCCTTCGATCCCGTCAACATTGAGCATGTTTTCGAATGCCCAATTTCGACCAGAAACGTGCTTGTTGAACATAAAGTTCTGGAATTCCAGTTTCATCATTCATAAAAAAACAGGAGACTTGAGCTACTTTTCAAGTTTCACAATAGTTTCAGAAGATAAAGGAAAAATTTCTATGATGACGCACTAGCAGATAAAAATCTTGCTCATTGTAAGATTGAAGAATTGACCTTCCTTATTTTTGGGCATATTTGACACTCGAAATTTTCGAGATTATACAAAAATTATAAACAGCTCAACTGACCATCATGAACTTTCTCAACGACATTTTGCCATCCTCGACTGTGATATTCTTCACCTTAGAATACGGCAATTGGTGAAGTTGTTCCGCATTCATGTCGTACAGTTTGAACATCTACGAGAAATTTGCTGATTTGAGAAAAAAAAACCGTAAAATATTACCGTGTCAAAGAATTGCGGCATAACCATCATTTCTTCAAAGAACGCTGGGGTTCTCATTTCGATGAATTCCACTCCTGAAAATTTCAAGACTACATTTTATTTTCAATTTCATACCACTAGACAACACTTTGAAACAGATAAAGAATGTAGACATTTTCCTATCAAATTCGCTTTTTATTCTAAGCCCCAAAATGCTTTTATTTTTCTAAATAGAGTACCTTGTCTGAGAAAGAGCATCCTCATGAAGAACTCTTTGTCTTCGGGTGGGAGGAGTAAATCCTTGCAGGCTATCCTCTTCCGATATGCAATCAATCCAGGGTTGTCGAGACACATCAGAATCTGCCAGAATTGAGCTCGATTGCAGTTGTTCTGGAATTATTTGGATTTAAATACTAATAATAATCTGTATCGTCTTACAATACAGAGATTTTCGACGATCGTCTTGGAGAATAGCCATCGAAGTCGAATCGAAGGTGTCCCTTTGACGGGCATATTCGGGATCTTCCTAGATTCGGTGAAGCAATAGACGTCCCAAGATAGAACCTCGTCAACATTCTCGTTTGCAGCATTTTTACCTAATTATTGTAGGCATTAGGGGAATGAAGACTTCACCATGATTAGTGAAATTGAAAATTGAAATTGCAAATCTGTTCCTCGATTAATTCATTATGATGATTATTTTGGATTCACTTTGAGATGCATAGAGATAATGACTACTTACAGTATCTGATATAGTTCCGAAAGATATTGAAGACCCGAATGTCAGTGACATCGTGTTGTCGACTATAGATCGAGTGCCGAAAGCATCCGCGAACTTTGAACTCATGACTGCTTTGGCCTGTGCACACAATCGTCAAGTCGTATTCTTTCTGAAATCAAAACAATTCTCAACGATTCATACCTTGAAAAGATTCAGATATTGTCCAACTAGAAAAGGTCATTTTTCAAATATCATTTTATTTTATTCAAAAGTTCGAATATTCGTCATTACATTAAAAAATACTCAAATTTACCTTATTGTACCTCGACGGCTGAATCGACATCTTATTGATTGCTAGCTGCTTTGGAACTACTGCCGAAGAGTGGGTCAATTTGATCAAATGCCAAAATTTTCTATTCGTGAAAGCCAACTGCTCCAGGTCTTCATTTTGGGCCATTTCAAAGATATTCGTCAAAACTTTCAATTCGAAATTTGCTAGCATTTCGGCAGAAATTGAAAATAACGGCTAGAAAATATATTTTTAGAAGTAGATAAGTAGATGGATCTATTGTACTATTGAAGTATCAAATATACGCTATGTATACATATTAGAGGGCAGAAATATAGGGGGAGGATATCACTTTGCCTGAGGCAGTGTTGTAAGGGAAGAAATCGATGTGCTTGGGTTTGAGCTACATTACAGCGTAAATGACGCGATGAGGACTCAAGGAACAAGCGAAAATTACGTAATGACATATTGATGTAACTCATAATTCATTGTTGTATGTACTTCAGCGGTCAGGGTGAGTAGCGGCAAATATTGACAAATCAAAATGATTCTTCCAACGAGAAGATAACTAGTCTAAAAACTGAGAGTTTCGAAACGTACATATTGAGTTTCTTCACTACGTCCCCACATGAGTTAGTTGTACAGATCCCATTCAAATTCGTTACCGATTTTAGTTTCACTTCTATTCGAATCGCCTCTTACTGGCCAGACGTGAGCGTAGGATTTCTGAAAGAACGGCATTTCTTCCCCGAGTGGATAAAATTTTCATACCACATCGACAGCATAGAGGAATTCTCCATAATAATCCCAGCTCATAAAACAGATACCTGTGCCGTTTGCTGGAGTCAGTCTGTGAGGTCCTGAATGTACTTCATGCAGAATTGAATGCTCTTTAAAATGAAAAATCAAGTTTTTTTTTCACTTCTTATCGTATGAAAAAATCGGTATTCCGCCACGGAGTGAGGTCACATTTTCGAATTTTTAAATTTCCCTCAAAAAAAGCGGTTGTAAAAAGACGATGTAGTTGCATGAAACGTAGTATTCTGGATGAGCTATCGAATGCAACAAGAAACCGCATTCGATTTGGCCCAGCCTTAAGAAAGTTATAATTTTTCCCGACATCGGGTCTGTTAAAACTTCAAACTATCGTAACCTCCCAATATTGCACTATATCGAAAAACTGAACAACGTATGTGAAAATCAGCCAAATCGGTGACCTCTGCTCCGGTCGAGTTTGATTTGTGCAGACATTCACTCTTAATAATCGGGTTATGAAATATTATTTATTTTTTATCTTTGAAAAATATTCCAAGCTGATATAATTGGTTTTCCTACGTTGAATATTCTAAAGTTAAGGCTAACTTAAAATAACATTTTGACTGATCGCGTTGCATTTAAAATTAGATGATTACGCTTCATGAAACATTCTTAGAATTTCAGGTAACATTTTAGGTAAAACATTTCAATCCAGGCGAACTTAGAAATATCACCTGTTAGCCTTCTATTGTCTGCTTTATTCGTTGTTAGAATAGAAAGAGCAAACACTATGAAATTGTGCAGTTATTTTGACCAAAATATGCATTTCTCTCGAACTTTCGTTTCTCTAGCAGAGAACTGATGAAAAACTTTAACGAACATATGAATTACTTATAACTTAAGCGGAATGAAAAACTCAATTTTCAGCATGAGTTTTTATTGATTTTTTAAAATAATTTCAAATCTAATCATAACGTATGATACATATTTCAGAATCTTCAAGTGTCTGCATGCAATGTGTGACAGCTCCAATTTTACAATCAAACCAGCTATTTGGTTAATACCAATCCAGCGGAGCTTCGGTGTGATATCATTGATTTTATCAGCTATATCTATAACGCTAATTATTACTAAATCACCTCACTCTATGCGAGGTTACAAGTATTTCATACTATCTGTTCAAATTTGCACGTCTCTAGCTGATATTTTGATCAATTTTCTAGGCAATATATCAATTCTATTTCCAGGTAGGAAATATCAAAAATTTTCAATTAATATTGAGGATCTAAATAGCCAACAATAAATGATTGATTCATTAATATTGTTTCAATTTTTTTCTGAAATGCAGACCTTTTATGTGTATAGTTCCCCACAATATTTTAGGTCGTTTTCATTCATTTTTATTGCATAAAAGAAAAAGAAAGAAATGCCATATGGTAATGACAATGATAAAAATTAGACAAAAAACATTTGCGATTTAATAATTAATACCTTCAATTTATGATATCAAATTAATTTTTACACTTTTAAAATACAATTTCAGTGGTTGGAGCTGTATCGTATGGAATGTTTCGATCAATATTACCGACAAATCTAGTTGGGGTATGTTTATGATTTATTTAAATTTTATGAAAATTTCTAATAAATTTTAAAATAACTTATGATGGAAACGAGAATTTTAGGCATTAATTGTCATTGTTCATATTCTAAATATGATATTGATAATACTCACATTTTATCATCGACATAAAAAGTTATGCCGACCTGACTGTGTAAGTTTGAGTGAAATAACTATAAAATTGAATAAAAAATAATAATTACAGATACTTGTTTTCCCGGAAATTCTAGTTAAATTGGTAGAAATCGGCGCTGGATGCGGACTTTTTATTATCTTCCTTTATATTATGTGTTTTAATTTAAGTGGTGATGAGTTAAGAATATATCTTAATGAGGTAAATACAGTAATTATTAATTCACGATTATTATTCTTCAACTTATGAGTGTTTTTCTCCTATAAAATAAGTACCAATTATTTTTTTCATTTTCATACTTTCCAGAGATTATCTAACTTTGAGGGAAAGTTTCATCAAAATACAAAAATAAAAAAAGTAAATACCGTATTATATTTTCAGCACTACCCATATGCACTTTGCCTAGTTAATGAAACAAATGTACTCATATTCAATATCCAATTCATAGTAAGTTTTAAAAACCAAACTTTTCATTTTAATAGCAAAATCCGAATGAAAATCATTAAAAAATATGTTTGGAATGATTATAATTTCTTGAACTAATAATTTCGAAATTATGATAAGTACTTGTATAGTACTTACTTTATAATTTTTTAAAAAATTGAGACATTTTATATTACCTATTAAAGTCTCAATTGTTTTAGCCCTTCTATAAACTATTGATTCCACTTGGAAACCTAGCCGTCTTTGGTGCCTTTATTGTATTTTGCGTAGTAATAGCTCATACGGTTCTTCTAATAAGACCAAGTTCCACAAATGTTTCGCATTTGTCACGGAAAACTATTTCGACACAAACAAATGCAATATTATCTATTTTTATGCAGGTCAAATTTACAATTCGTATTCATTTATTCGTTTTAAAAACTTTATTTTAGTTTTTAACAATATCTGTCAGTTATATTTCATCGATTATTTTTCTCGTGACGATATTTATATTTGCAAACTATTTCACTAGAGAGACGGTACTACGTAAGTTAACTTTGCTAAAATAATTTCTAAAAAGTCAGAAATCTGGGCTTATCGCAACATCTCGAAATTGTTAAATGACTACATACTACGAAATAGCACAAGATAGGCTAAAGGAAAAACTCTTCTCCACACTGTTTCGTTTTATGTTGCAATGCAATGATAAATCAAGTTGCCTAAAAGACAATGGTTTAGAAGTGACGTGCATTATTGAAGTTATGATTTCTATGCATTCAATGGTAGCTACATCGTTATTGATAGTTTTAACTCGTCCTTACCGAAAAGCTTTATTTTCAAAAAGTACCTGGAAAAGTATTTTCGAACAGACTTCGCAGCTGAATTTAGTGCCTGTAAGGATAAATGTCATTAATGTAACTCCGCTAGCTAGTGTTAACAAAGTTCAATTTAGGTAGATTTTTGCTTACATTAGATCTCGATCATTAATATTTAAATAAAATTTTTCCTCTACATATTTGTCATCTTTAAATTCAAGGAAATAGACCATAACGAATGTAACAAGACATCTTTAGACTAAATACCGCTTAATAGACAGAACTTCAGGTTTTAAATGTCTAATTCTGCTCGAAAGTATTACATTTCAATTTTTTTTGCATACGTAGCTTAGAAAATTTCGGGCATTTCATGAAGCATATACAAACATAAATACGTTTCCATAGCATTGTGAACTTATCACCCATCTGTGCTATATTACAGTTTGAAAAAATAATATTTAGAAGAATTTCATTAAATTAGTCCTTTGATAACTTACTATCAAAATTTTGTTCATCAGTTGCAATGCATTTGACTAATTCTCTGTAAAAACGTTCAGGTTTTAAGCGAACTAAACTTGTTTTTCATATATTTATTAACTTAAGTTTATATAATTAATGATAAAGTTTAATATTAAAGACATCAAATTTGAGCAATTCTCTCATAATAATATTGCCAACCTGAAATAAACGTCATTCATGTGTTAATCAACCATTTCATCTAGTTTTATGATCCGATTTTTTATTAGGATAATATGTGAAATGAAGCGAGTTTCATACCTTTAACGATGATTAATATGCGAATAGCAATCTTTAAGCCACTAATAAACATGTGTCAAAACTATCATATTTTAACAAAATAAAAATTTGAATTTTCGACTTTAGAACTAACTGGGACTGTGCTTTGTTCGAAATTTTATATTTCTGCTTCCAAGATTTTATTAGAAAGCGAATCTCAAAAGGAAAACTAATATTTTCTCAATTTTAGGGCATTTTTTTTCATTAAAAAATTACGTATCTAAATGCAGTCAGTTGAGCAGATTGTCGTGGTACGCTGCATGTGAAGCGTAATGGCAATAGAAATGGAATCTAACCATAAGAAAGATTAGAAATTAGTCAAACTATCCTAAATTTAAAAAGAAAGACGAAAGTTTTGACATTACAATTGTCAAAACTCCAAATACTGTCCATCATTTACAAATATTCGAACGAAATAATTTAAAGATATTCTTTTAAGAAAACTTTTTTGTACCATAAAAATGTTCTTCGGATTAACAGCGGATTGCAATGCAGCTTCTGCAATCAGCATCGTCCCTTCATTACCATATGCCACTACGGATGGGGTCGTGCATGTCCCTAGCAAATATTATTTATTATTAAATTTGGTGATATATTAAAATTTCGACATTGCTATTTCATCATTGAAATATCTTTCTAATCATATCATAAGGATTACATAATACGCTATTTTATCGATGCTTTCGTGTCATCCCCTAACGTTCAAATAACGTGCTATCAAACGACATTACTGACTCATATTCAAGCAAATGCCAACTAAAATCTTGTTGAATAATATTTAAGAAAAAACGTTTAGCAGGCTAAACATTTCAGAACAATCTCAAACCGAAGCGCCAACCGATGGAACTACTGCTTATGTGGCTGCTCGAGTAATCGATTCTGTGGGACACATGTAGACGGATGTTGATCCATATTATTATTGAATTAATTTATTTTCTTAATAAGGAAGTTGCTTTTCTCGTGAAACATTTTAGTCAATACGAAATTGTATATCGTTGATTTGGTGTGTTGATTCGAATGATAACTATAACTGAGCTTATCAACTGTGCTATAAAAGAGACAACTTATATATCTGATGATAGTGTTAATCAATATAGAATTGTACACTATTGATTTAAAAATTTTTATTCAAAATCCAACATTTAGACGGCGTTATTTGGCACTAAAGAAATTATTTAAAATTCATAATAGTTTATCTTACGACATAATCTTAGATTTGGCCTACTTCTCATAAATAGATATTTCTCGACATTTTGTCGATCGCTTTTACATGTAAGCATTTCCTATTTCGGATCGAAAACTTTCAAAATCCCTATAGTAAATTCCGAATTTTTCTCTGAGAATTTTCAAGCCCAAATAAAAAGATGTCTCTATATTTCGAACATTAAAGCCGTAAACGAAAATGATTAGATTTTTTTGCCTTCTTATCCCTCAAACTTTCAAATTCTTTTCTTCTTTCATAATATCAAAGTTAAGGGTAGACTATAAAGTAGAAAATAAAAATTTTGAGAAATAGTATTGCTTAGGCAGAAATTAATACTAGCGACGGCGCCGTTGGGAAAGTGATAAGAGCGGAAATGTCTGGATAAGAGTCCCTGTAAGAAGAAAAATGCGAGAAAAACAAATTTAAGAAATAGCGTTGGAAGTTATGAGCAAATTATTGATCAAAACGTGGATCAGCCTGCGTCGGAAGTGAAAGGCGAAAAGCTAGAAGTGCTTCCTAGTTTTAGCTTTAGAGAAAAGTTTGGATTTGAATTATGTGGAGAATGCTGTGAACTTGAAAATTTGTAAATGATTTTCTATCAGCAAATAAACGAACAAAAGTAGTTAAAGTGATTAATCATCTCAGACATAAATTTTCTAAACATAATAAAAATAGGTGAATTTCTGAAATTTTCAAGCTCATAACAACCCAATTTACGATCGAAACACTGAATGACGTAGAAAGGTATCGTCAGTGACTGATAACTTGGGACGAACTAAATAACACAAATTCGAATATGCAAAATGTGCACTGTGCATGCACAAATAGTCTATCTTATCCCTTGAGCATGAAATAATAGCGAAAAAGTCAATTGCAAACAATACCCTAATTGCTGCACATCAAAAAGGTCAGTATAAGTTATTTCAAGTAATCGGTCATTGACAATATTGTTGATTGGAGAGAAAGTCGATATTCATGCAGCAGCAATTAGAAATCGAATTCGGATAGGCGAAATAGTGAGTCGTGTAGAAGAGAAGCAAAAGACGAATAGCGTAATTTTTGAATATCGACGTGTTCTCTCCAATCAACGATAATTTACATTTTTGAACTAATGATTTTATTTTAAAAATTCTTTTGATTTTGAACATTTTACTCTGAATCGGAATGCTTCCTAATCGATAGACCATGATGGCAGAACGGCAAATCATTCCCACACAGAAATTAGTCAAATGATAAGCCATAAGAGTTTTCAAATTCGTATGAGAATGAGGATGTTTGCGGGCCATGTGGAGGGCAAGCAGGAAGGTGAAGAATACGCATAGTCTATTCAGAAGAGCTTCAATCAATGTGATTATTTTAAATTCGGTGAAAAATAAAGAAAAACGAAATAAAATAAAAAGAATCGCTAAATGAAAAATGTCGTCAACGTGCATCCGAGACTCATTAAGAGGGAGGCGGAGAAAGAAAGACGCACACTTTATACTAATTCATTGCGGTGGTATCGTTGCGATTGGAGGGCTACTGCATAATCATCGCATTATCGTTGCAATTTCTCTTAGGTAGAGATTATGCAGTCTCCAAGCTCCACGCCCCTTGTATAAATGTGTTCATTTTGAAGGTCACAATTTCGCGCTTTTTTCGGTTTGAACAAATTTACTCGAACGAAAGATTTGAGAAAAAAATCTAAGTTACAAAGAGAGGTGCAGCAGTCCACTATGGATCGAAGTTGAATAATGAAAAAGATGAAAAATTGAAGATATTGGCAACTAAATATTCCGACACTGCATTCAATAAATTAACATTTGTAGACATGTTGTATAAATGTGTTAAAGAATTCAAGGCTTATGGTTTGTTTGTAAACCATAAAAATATAATGTATTTAGTGGTGTCTCATTAAAATCCTGTGTGTGTTTTGACCCCTCAGCTTCAGTTTATTACAGTCGATTTTATCGAATCGCTGATATGAATTATGGAAGACACGGTCATTCGCTCATTGTCGCTAACGAGAAACTGTATGCAATCGGAGGGTGAACTGAGATTTTGCATTTATTTATACGAAATATTTGTTAACTTAGATTTCAAAAATATTCTATGGAAAATTGTTGTAATTCAATCGAGGAATACGATCCACAAACGAATGAATAGCGTGAAGTCGAAGAAATTAACATAAAATAAAGCTTGATTATAATAATCTCAGATTTCATATAGAAATTTTATTCAATAAAACGTGAAATAATAATTAAATTTTAATGAGAATAATACAGACAACTCTCGAAGACATCCAAAAGTGATGAGGGATACTTGTAACTGAAATAAATATTCTTTTAAATATTTATTAAAATGAAAGTTTCTTATTCTCTCATCCTTCTGAACATGTTGCATTTGAATGAGAAATGACATATTGGATGGTTTTCGAAATTGAGCAGATTATTGTTCAATCAATTCAAATATCTTCATTTGTTTATTTCTAATTCTAATAATTTGTCTAAATTAATAATTTTATAATAAGATTTTTTCTCGCAAGACATTCGACATCTATTCTCTTATCAAATTTCATTCAATGTAAAAGCTTGCTTTCTTGCTCTTAATTATCGATTTTTTAAAGACTTTAAGTTTGATTCAACTATTTTAAATTTTGAGAAAATAACAATTTCCGCATCTAGATTTTGCTATTGAATCTGCGATAATAGTCATAATGCTGTAGAATCTTTACTAAAGTAGGAGGACAGCGATAAAATCAATGATAAGGAAAGAGTCTTATAAAAGAGGCATTTGTTAATGTGTTTACTCTCCATTTCCTCGAGGTGAGCCTTGTCATATATATTCTATGTCTATAACCTGCGAAACGCGCGCATCAAGACTAGAGGGATATAAGAGAGGTCAGAGAGCAAAAACGAGCAGGCACATAGCTAAGACTCGCGAGTACCCCTTCCTCCTTTCTTTGTAAGAGCTCATCTCGGAGACAATGGAAAGTATCCCAATCGTAAGATATAGTTCAATTTTATTTTGCTAATCATATATATTTTTAAATTTTATTTGCATTATTTAAATATTTAATACCGAGGACATAATTTAGGCAAAATGGCAACGGCCAAAGTTCGCATAAAACTTGTGGATGACAGCTCTGCAGTAAGTAAAACGCTTGTCGAAACCGTTCCTGAAGGAATGGCACTTAAAGAATTAATCGAGAAGAAAGTGGCGGGTGTTGGATGGGCGGACAGAGAGCTGGTTGTCAAATCGGCTCAACTCTACGACGAGAACCTCAAACAATTCGTCGACATCACTGACCCGCTCGACTCTCTGGTCCTTCTCCAAATGCAGCAATTCGAAGTACATTTAAATAAAGCCGTGAGTGAATTCATAACCATTCCCATAATAAGCAATCTAGCATGTG
>LIAE01010455.1:272803-300952 GCA_002287525.1 Diploscapter pachys | reverse complement strand
TAATTTAAAACACAAAACTTAGGAGGGAATACCCCTCAAACTCAAAATGTCTAAAAAAAAACCTAACTCAGATCGACGATAAACCTGATAAAAGAGTTCTGTGCAAAAAATCAAGATAATATAGCCGCGCACAACCACGCACAAGTAATATTTCGTTTGTGAAAACGTGTTCATTTTGGGTGAGATTTTTTCGGTCAAGTAATTTTCTTTTTTAAATTTATTCTTCACAGAGATCTTACTTACAACCCAGATCACTTTTTGTGTACAAAGATTTATCCAAAAATGAAACGACATATCCACTTGGGGCCCTAAGATTTAATACAGTATTTTTCGCTAATTAGTAATATTGAAGTTCATGGAAAATTCAAATATAGTTAAAAATGTAGAGAAATTAGTTTGGGAAAATAATATAATTTTAAAATCGAGAAAAGTTAGTAGTGAAATTTCCTGACCAGAACATACTAAAATCTCGAGATATGAAATCTTCACTTTATATATGCTAAATTCTAATTATCTATATACGTATTTTTGCCGAAATAGACCGGGAAAATACGAAATACATCGACTTAGAATGACTAAAGTATTATGATGTTGCAATGCGCAATTAATCTAACGCTAAAATACGCGCTTTTATGCGCTTTATCTCAAAGACCGATTCATTTTATAGGAATTATTAATTAGCGCATCACATTTTCCTAACGGGATTCCCTAATCCGCGTTAACTCAAATTTGACATAGGCGGAGGCTGCAAATGCTCAAATTAATCAATTTTGAATATGGATCTTAAGGATACTTTAAATTTTGGTGGGATTTGAGAATAGGGGTTTTGTAGAAAATTTTAAGCTCTACAAAGGTCTCTGTTGGGCCGATCCTAGGAAGTAAAAGAAAAAACGCATATTTTTCGGTGTTAAAGGTTGACAAAAACCTCGAAAATTCGATCTGATGAGCACACGCTTGATATACTGTTTCTATATAAGTATGAAGATGATTTCCTGAAATTTTCAAATCCCTACTATGAGTGCTCCTCAACTCGTCAAAGTTTTCTCTTTTTGTTTGCACAGAAATTGCGAAAATTAGCAAGTTTCATGTGTAAGCGGTCATTTTTGTCAATTGTAAGCATTCCTTTGTCTCATTTTCAAAACCTACCACCGGCAAAGAGGCGACTCAATTGGATAATGACTTGTAAAATAAGATATTTTGGGAAGAAAAATGATCAATTGTCGAATGAAATATATCAAAAATCAACTAACATTCCAATTTTTACTGAGGAAAAATCGCCAAATTTATGAAGGCAATTATCGAGTTAATTAGTGTTTGGTCTGGTCCAAGTTGGAATTTCTTTTTGACTTCTTTATTTTAAAAAAATTGAGCGTTCTAGTTGTATATTTCAATTGCATTTTGCTAGCCATCATATTTTATAGGGATAAAACCTGGTATGAGTTTCACTATGTTATGCAAAGTAAATTTATCTTCTATCGACTTTCATCAACGCTAGAATGTAGAAATAAACAATTCGTATTATGGCTATCTGAATAGCGTTATTATTTCACATTTGAATGCTTTACTTGTAAGGGTCAATAGAATTCAATGACGATCTGTGAAAGTAACTGATAAGAATGCTAACCAAGGAGGAAGCAATCGGACAAAAGTCAATAAGATGTAACTGCAAAGGGAAAGGGCAGAAGGATGCTGTTCGGTTGCCTTTTGACCATTGCTATTCTCCAACTGTCAAATGGTCAAAACAACTCATTCTACATCGATTATGCCAACAATCAATTCGTCAGAAATGGACAGCCGTTTAGGTAGTTTGAAGATCGTAATTTGAGAGAGAATTTTTGTGGATTTGAGGGGAACAAGGGATAAACCGAATTCTGACTCTGACTTTGATTTAGAACATTTCTTAGGGGTAATTCCAACTACGATTTCTTAAAAATCACTTCGACCTCGTCATTGAAGGATAATGGCAAATTTTTCTGATGAAAATTCATTTGGGTTATTTCTTTTACTAAATTTCATATTTTTGTTCTGTAGGCAATTGATGCATATATTCTAGTTAGATTTGCAGGTACATATCAGGCTCAATTCACTATTTCCGGACCTTACCAGATCAATGGGAAGCTCGACTCAAAATGATCCGAGCAGCGGGACTGAATGCAATTCAGGTATAATAATTTTAGATAAAAATATAATACGGAAAAAAACACTTCATAAAAATGTTCAGGTCTACATTCCTTGGAATTTTCATGAATTGTACGAAGGAATGTAAGCACTTTAATATTTACCAGTTTTTTCCTTGATTTTCAGATATGACTTTTCTGGTCAACGAGATTTCGTCAAGTTCTTCCAGCTAGCCGCCGCCAATGATTTGACTGTAATTCTGAGGCCTGGACCTTATATTTGTAAGAATTTTTTCAAATTATTTTTCAACTTTCAACAAAATAGGCGCCGAATGGGAGAATGGAGGATTGCCGTATTGGCTGTTCAAAAAGCCTGGAATTGTCTTGAGGACTTCTGAGCCCACGTATGAAATTTTGGGCTGAATATTCTGAGGTTCAAATCGTCATGATTTAGATTTCTAAACGCAGCTCTTGGCTGGTGGGATGTCCTTTTGCCAAAAATAAGACCTTTACTCTGGAACAATGGTGGGCCAATCATTATGACACAGGCTAGAGCATTGAGTTGAATGATTCAATCAAGAATTTGTGTTCAGATAGAGAATGAATACGGAAGTTATGCATGTGATGAAGAATACAAAAATGCGCTGAGGGATAAAGCTTGGCAGATTCTTGGAAATGGTGCAGTATTATTCACGAGTGAGTTTCATGGAATGTCATTTAAAAAAGAAAACTTCTCATTCTGACGTTCAAATTCATTATTCGATATCATTATTGGTCTTGTGTTTAGAAGGCGCAAATGATATCCCCAATGTGAAGGCAAAGTTATGAAAGTATTTTCATAAAAATTTGAGGCTAATCAATCTTATAGCAAAAACCGCATAAGAAACGTATTAGTGTAACCAAAGATATGAATTTCTGAAGACGACGATCCGAAACCTCTTTTCGAGCGTTTTCGTCAAGCGAAAAGCGTGACCTGTCTTTGCACGCAGCAGAGCAAAGGCTATTTCAAAGGGAGAACGACCTTGTAAGGACGTTTGTTTGAACTTCTTTGCTTGTTTTCGGAGTATTCTGAAGTTTCTATGGATTTTTATCATTCCCAAAATGATAGGCCACACCCATTCTGCAATTTATGCGCAAAAACCCATGAAACAAGGTGCTAAATGCCTTTGTATTGCGTTATTTCAGCAAAAATGTTCCCTAGTCTCATATCTAATAGTGGAAAAAAAAATCAATTCACAAATTTTCTAGAATATTTTGAAAAAATGATGAAAAAGCGCTCTTTGACTTTATCTTCACAGAGTGGGCGGGACTTGCGCCCTCTACTTGTGATTTTATGATTCAATTTCAGCGGATCCTCCTTCTGATGTTAAATGTGGAAAGATTGATGGTGTTTTTGCAACGGTAGATTTTGGTGACAACGGACTGGTAAACGCTGATAAATATTTCGCCACTCAACGACTCTACAACAATAATAGTTGATGAGTTTTGTTAGATCAAGGGCATAAAGTCGATTTTAGGCGGTCCATTAGTCAATTCGGAATACTACCCAGGTTCAGGATTCTAGCAAAGAATTGGCCGGACGAACGTCGTGTGAACGCCGAGCGGCTATTGCACGGCGTTCGTCCGGTCAATTTTTTTTTTAGAGTTGTCGATGGGCCCAATTTTTCGGACCCGGACCCGCAAAAATTTTCCAATTTGAATTTTTGCGGAAAACTGTTGGCCCTAGCAGATGATCGTAGTTACATTATTTGCAGAGTTTTTCATGAGCTATCTAATGCTAAAAATTGCATTCGATTTGGTCCAGAAATAAGAAAGTTATGAGTTTTTCTGACATGGGGTATGTAAAAACTTGAAATTAGCATAACTCCGGTCACTTGCATTTTTATGAAAAACGGATAGCACCACGAGAATTAGCGTGAAAAATTGTACTATATATGTGGAAATCAGCCAAATCGACGGACCCCTGTGTCCGCACCACTTTGAATAATTCTGAAATTCACTCTTAATCGCATTAAATTAATTAATTTGCGGGTCCATGCGGGTTCCGACCTCGGGCCCGGACCCGACTTAGACTCGAAAAATGCGGGTCGGGCCGGACCGAGCCGGGTCGATCCGGGTCCATCAACAACCCTGTCTAGGTTGGTTTCAAACCTGGGGAATGAACAAAAACGATATCAAAGTATCCTCGTCTTCGACAGGTTGAAGAATAATGCTTAGTAAAAGATTAGCTTGAAAAATTCCAGTGGTCAAAATGTTCGAATTAATGTATAACAAAGGCGCCAGCTTCAATGTCTACATGTTCCATGGAGGAACCAACTTCGAGTTGTGGAATGGTGCTGAATACGACGCTTCAGTGAGATATTCTAGCTTTTGCATCTTCTGTGAAATATTCCAAATTCTAACAAAGGGATTAGACAGGCAAATTGTATTCTAAGAATGAGCCCTAGTGATTCAAAGAGGGCAGAAGGGTGTTCGGAATGTGTGTTTGTATGTTGCATGGTTTTAGGGATTACGAAGTATTTGGTATTCTTATTCTTTACATAATTTAGCTCATCACAAGTTATGATTATTTTGCTCCGATGACGGAGGGTGGCGCTACAACTGAAAAATACCTGGCTATTCGAGACTTCATCACAGCTCTGCCTGATTGGCAGTATAAACCCCTTCCTGTACCGAATAATCCGGCGTAATTTCATGTTTCTAGATTATGGACTAATTTATTGAATTTCAGCACATTCGCCTACCCAAAGATTTCTCTGGCAAAATATGGCAACATTCATGATTTTTACAGTTTGATCATCGATAATTCAACTGCTAAATCACCGTCTGATGGTGTATCATTTGAAGATGTTAGTTTTCTGTTTTGAACATTGATTCTTTTATATTGATGCTCTTAAAATTATTCTGAAAAATGATAGAATTCAGCTAGATTGGCCTTTCGGATTAGTTTCATATGCCACAAAAATCACTGCGGCTGCAAATGGAGCGAAGCTGAACGCAGAGAAATCTTGCAGGGATTTCTGTTATATTTTCGTCAATGGAGTTTTCAAGGTAAATCAAATTATGTAATTTTGGCATTTTTATTATTTAGGGCCGATTATCGCCTAACTATAAGCCAAATAAAGTGAGCGAAGTGAATATTGGTGATGTGAATGTAGGAGACCAGTTAGAAATTATCGTGGAAAATCAGGGACGGTTGACTTACAAATCGGCTATCGATAGAAAAGTACGAGTTATTTGTTTTTAATGAAATACAGGGTGCGCAAAAGGTCTGGGTCGTTTTTTACTTTCTTTTTAAAAATCGATATCCAGGATAAAGTGAGTAAGATTTTCTATCAACTTAAATATTATATTCTCCTATATTTATGAGATCTATCTGCATAATTTTATTCTGTTTTATCACTAATTTAAAACTTTTACAGCATAAATTTTGTATATGAAAAACGAAAAATGGCCCGTACTTTTTCCGCACCCTGTATTTCCAAACTAAATTCTAGGGTCTAATAGGATCAGTTAGTATTAGTGGCTTGGTATATACAAAATTCGACACTGCAAGTCCATTGAACATTAGTCTTTTAACGAATGTCGTTCAACAACCTGCGGTAATTTCATTCACTTGAAAGAAAAAGTAATTAATATTTCAGAATAATCAATTCGTTGTTGGCGATATTTTCTTCGGGTAATAATATCTTTGACAACTTTCGATAACTTCTACAATATTCAGCGAATTTGTCTTGAGCGCGACGAATTCTGACACCTTCATCGATACATCGAACTGGGGCAAAGGGTTCATTTGGATTAATGGTTTTCTGATTGGTCGTTATTGGGGGACAGCTGGACCTCAGGTTTGCTTTTCAATGAAAAACAGTTTCACAATTTCTACGATTTTCTAGAAAAGTCTGTATATTCCGTATCCGATATTGAAGAGCACAAATCGAATAACGATTCTGGAAATGGAGAAGTTGTCGAGTGATTGTTTAGATAATGCGAGATTTTGCACTGTTAACATGCTCGATACTCCCATTCCTATGAAAGTAAGAGTTTTTGGAGAAAAATTACGCATTCCGAAGATACATTAATCGCCATTTAGAGCAATTACTATTACTATTGTTATTATTGAATTTTAGGATGACTAGATTCAAATCTAAGACTGCTCAAAATAAGAAAATTCTACTGGTGCAAATATAAAAGACTAACCAAATGTGTACACACGATATTTTCAACAGTTACTATAATATTTGTTTCCTCTACTCAATAAATTTTTATCAGTTATATAAATTTAACTTTGTTTATAGAATTTTTCAACATTTGTAGGTTATTCTGCGATACGAATAAAATTTTCTGCATACTTTTATTTTAGACCATATCAAAGCTCAGACTAACCTTTGAAACTATATTCTTACCATTTATAAACTGAATAAATTGTCATTCAAATAATATCCAGTTTGTCTATTAGATGTTGACATTGAATCGCATTAGAGCGCATTCATCGCACATTTTTATATGCGCCATATCGATCGTTTTCGAGAGTTCGTATGATTTGCTAGACAGTTGGTTATTTTGTGAAAATTTGCACAATCTTATCGTCCAGTTTTCATTTATTTATAAATCTTGAAGAAATTTGCACATTTTAGACAGAAATGATCTCCGAGCTTCCGGTAGAAATCATTTTAATGACCTTTGACTATCTGAACTTCGAAAGCATCGAAAAATTAGCCTGGACGACGCGTAGAAACATGCAAATTGTGAGGAGAAACCTGCCGATGGCTCTCGAATCGAAAATCTTCGTCGAAACTCTGAGCATCGATCCTGCTCCTAATGAATCCGTGAGCGTTCTCATCTGTATCTTTTATTTCTGAAATAATTCACGGAGATCTATAGATAACCAGGATTGCAAATTTGAGACCCGATCGGGTAGTTTTATTCGGGTCGAAATTTTCAACTCTCTAGATCATGTGTTATTTTACAATAGGAAGAATATTTAAAAATTACTATTCTCTTCAAAAGTGTTTTTTTTCCTATTATTATCTTATTTACAGGGTGGGTTTCAAATAAACATTGATCTGAGTCCGTTCAAACTGATGACAGAGTACAAAACTGGAACACTACCTGAGCATACCCAGGAGATGCTCTTCGATGAAATGGAGATAAGCGATTTCGAAATGATCTGCTGTATTCGGAGCAAAGAACAGAGGAAGATATTCGAGCGGTCTGATGACGCTGCCTTCACAATATTCAAGAAATTCTATTCTCATTGTAAGCGCAGAATATTTTTACTAAATTAAGAGAATTCGAGGTGAATATAGTTGCTATTCGAGTGAAAATACTCCATTCAAAGATGTTAGTTTGAAGTTGAAATGAACTAGACAAGAGTTCATTATTTCTCAGAAAGACATATTGAGTAAATATTTCAGATCATTCTGTCGATCATGTTAATAGGAAGTGTTTTTATTCTTGGAAGAATTTCCTGAATACAAACGAAATGAGTGTTCGAAATGAATTGCTTCTCTCGAAGGACGAGGATGAAGAAGACAGAGTACCCATCATAGATCTGCAGGTGCTGCTCTCCAGAATGCACATCAGGGAACTCATCATAGTCAGTCAGGTACTCCCATTTCAAGGAGCAGTTAAGGTTAGACTTGAATAATTTTGAGTAGCCTTTCTAAAAATAATATATATAGGGAGAAAAAATTCTGAAAATTTAAAAACGATTCCCAAATTCAATTTTTGAGTTATTGATCTGAATTTCATTTGCTCTTTTTCTTTTGAAAAGATCAAATGGAGTTGAATGGTCGCTGAACGACGACTAAAATTTCTCGAAAAACTACGAACGCAAAATGAAGAAATGCTTCAGGAAAAATATAATCACGAATTGTTCTGGTCACTCATCGATATTCTCGACTCGTCTCGAGCGACTTTCAAAGTCAAAAGCCTGATTTGTCGGAATTTGTGTTTGAGAGAAGAGGATCGGGAGCGGTTTCAAAAATCTTCGTTCTTTCAGAGTGGTAACTATGGTTTTTAATAGAAGCTTAAGTCAAGCAATTTAAAATGATTATGAATTTCGATAATTTTTATAACGCTTTCCACTATATTTTGACATTAGATTATCGTGTGAATTATATTTAACTAATTCATACGTAATTTTAATTTGAAGATAAAGAACGTTGAATGACAAGATGCATAAACTCATTTCTAATTGAATACTTTCAGATTTAAATGAATGCAGTATGGTTGCTCCTTCTTTTACAATCGAAATGTTGAAAAATCCTCAGAATTACAAGACGGTAATCATGATTTCAAGTGAAAATTAAATTTATTCGAAGATAATATTTTAGAACTATTCGCTGTACAACTTAGATGCAAATCAGCTTGCTTCATTGCCATTTACAAAATGCATTAATCTGACAGTTCGCCATGGAATGTTTTCGATGGCAGCATTCATCAGAGTAAAAATTCCAGTAAAGTTATATTTTGAATGATAAAATTTAGAATTTTCTCATGGTAAAACCCGACATAAATATCTGGCAATTTATAAACCTTACAAATATCGAAGAAGAAGAATGGGCATTCAACACTTTGGAAGAAATTCTTCATTCGACTCGAGATATTATTTGGACTAAGGAAAATCCGTACGAAAATTGCAAAAAGTAAGAATATAAATTCAAATGATTGAAAAATACCAATCAAAATGTATTTATGCAAGGTTAGTTTACTATTTTTATTCAGATTCAAAATATCGACTGAGACGTTTGAAAGAACTTGGATACTTGAAGTTAAACATCTAACAGATAAATCCCGGCTCAACATGAAAATATTTACGTGAAAATATTGCTTTTAGAGAAACTGTCATTTCATAAATAATCCATGCATAATTAAGATTTGCTGTGATATTGGGTTAAATTTGGTCTGAATGGGTATTTCATCAAGATCTTTCTTTATTGTGATATATTTCCAGTAATTTAATAAAATTTCGTCCAAATTTTCAATAATGATGTGTATTTTGAATGAAGATGCTAATTTTTACAGTTGTAACATGGCGAAATATCAATTTAAAATTTCCAAAAATATTTATTCTGCAAATCTCACTCCATAAATGCAGAATTTGTGCATTTTTCTACTATTTCGCTTGTATTTTTAGTTGCATCATATCGTCTGTGAATTTGATGGATACAGTTAAGCGCTGGTTTTGTTGCGTAATGATTTCGTAGCTGAAAATTTCTAGTTTTGTTAATTATCCTTCTAAGTTCATTCATACCTGTTGAAATCTCTATCAGCGCTATCAAATAGCCATCGGCCACTTAGATTTGTGTTCAGTAAACGCTCAACTGATTCGTACGTGCAGGTGAGTCCAACATCTTTCACATAACGAAACTCCCAAGATTTTATAGGCTGCTTCACGCAAAGAAGTGCCTTAACATCTATTTAATCACTATCAATTGTGATAGTAATACTATTTCTAAAATGAAATAAAAAATATTTTAAATGATACATGGAAAAATTGAATGAACTGAATAGACCCAAATTCTGCAAGCACATATCTGAATCCTGAAGAAAGTAATGAAATAAAATCCCTTGGCTCTAGATCAGCAAAATTCCATCTCTAAAGTCGCGAGTTTTTTTTTATCTATGAAGCATAAAAATAAGTTACCTCGTTTTGAAAATTCGAAGATTTCAATAAGTCGACCAGCGATTTGTTAGATAATTCAGCATGGCTGATGTCTAAAATGGATTTAAATTAGGGTCAATTCTAGATACTTCCCTTTTATAACTTTATTTGCTAAGTTATCTTTCAGAGTGTAGAAAATGACCTAGGTAAATATTATCACTATTCATATTCTATCTAGCTAGATCATTTCAAGGGAAGCTACCAGTGTGTTGCTCACAAATTCACTCCCTTGTAAGAACGAGATTTTCGACTTAACGATATATGTTGTGTATGCATACCAGCATTTAGGAGTAACTTTGAGTTTTCTAGGCGATTCCTGTCAAATGGACTAAATCTCAGCAGATCACAGTTAACTAGTAGTTTCTTGATATGTTCATGATATCGGTTCGTTATATCGACAAGAGACCAGAATTGATTTTGATCGCAAGAATGCTAAATTAAAATATAAATATATGGGTGAATTATGACATATTTCGATCACAATTTTAGAATTAATTTCGAAAAAAAGTGATGCGGATTCAATTGTCATTTTTTATATTCATAGTTTTCTTACTATTGAAATGTTGTTGATCTTCGAATTCGAAAGTAGCCAGGAGAATTCTATAGCGGGACCCAAATACCCCAAATCTCCATCCTCCTTCTTGTTTAGATTCGGCTCGTTTCTCGTCACATAGTCAAGCCATGTTCTCGAAGAAACACGATTGTTTTGCTTAGATAGAACTGAAGTTCGTATTTAAAAAAAATGATTCACCAAATTATGTTGATTAAAGTTTATCGCTTACTGAAATGATAGAACTCTAAGAAATTTGCTCGAACGTTGTAATGATAATCTGCATCAAGCTCGTCCTTCGAATCTCCATCTTTGATCCAAACGTTAACATAAAGTGACTGAATCCGACCCTTATATTTTATAGGGGTATTGAATGTCAGATTGATAAGATATTCATTCTGAAATTCAACGTTTTCAATATGAGCATTTAAAAATCATTCCTTGTTTTAAACTTTAGTCCGTCGCTGCACGTGTAAATGATTTCTTCAAATGAAATTGTAGAATAAACTGCATACATCGAAATACATGGACGGAGAAATATTCACTGAATCGAAATGCATTGTCTCGAGAGCTCGAGGTAGATTCCTTCTGACGATTTGCAGACATCGACGACTCGTCATGGCCAATTGAGAGATGTCATAAAGTCGCAAATGTTCGCAGCACATAACTACTATTTCGGCCGGAAGATTCTGGATCATTCTGAATTTATTCAGCGTAAATTTTATAATGATAATACTGAATAAATAATCTTTAAAATAAATTGAAGACGGTCAAAATTACGTTAAATTTGATTGAGTTTCGCGGGTAAGCAATCGATAGTAGGAAATTGGAATGAGTCGTAAATGAAGGACGCTTGACGAAGAGCGCCTATTCATAGTTCATTTTGATAAATCGTTGGAAAACTAATCTGATAAATCAAAGAAACGCTATTTAAATATTTAACAAGCATGATATAATAGTTTATGAGAATTCAATGGAAACGTATTGACGATTCATGTCTTACGCTGTACCTGACGGTCCCCTAAAAATTTTACATTTACTAATGATGCCATAATTATCAGTATCTTCTTGCGACCTGTCTCTCCTTAAATTTTCTTGGTCTAATGCAAGTGTTCCCTATTCCTAAATGCAGCCCCAACATACCATTTTATAAATCCATGTTGAATTACACATAAGCATGCAATTTTAGAAATCACCCTTTACGTTATGCAATATCTTTTTCTGTTGTGTGCTGAATGTAAATGGTGTGTTTCTTACATTTTGCTCGTTACGGAATGAAGGAGTGAATCATTCAAGAAGGAAGGAGGAGGGAAGGGAAGGGGAGAAAAGAACTGTGCGTAAAGCTGTACGGAAGGAAGGAAGAAAGGAAATATGCATAAAAGGAGAGTTCTCCTGGAATTGCACGCTATTTCCCCGATCATTTCTGGAGAGCATATGGAAAAATGGGGAAAATATGCAGAAGCAATTCGGCTATGGTCAGAACTACAGCAGCAGAAAATGCAGAGAAATGTTTGGAGCGCTCCGGTCTGAAAAGGCGAAAGACGAAAAGAACCATTCCCCTCCACACAAACCAAAGCTAACATTTTCAGCGCATTTCCCGTCTTCCTGAATATATTACTAAACATTCCGCGCCTCTGCATGTGCGCACTCCTTATGGCTTTCTTCGAGAGAAAATCTATCAAACAGTTTTTTTCCTTCTGTTTTCTTCTATAGTTCTAACATTCTATGTTGTACATGATATTTCTAATCTCGTTGTGATATTCCCAATTTCAGAAGCTCATATTCCAACAACAGTCGGCAGTTCAGCGTGAACATGAAGAGTTTTTCGGAGCTGTAAGGATGCGAAAAATTCACTGAAATTTGTAACTCTATTTTCAACATTGATATTTATTTGGCTACGATCTCAATTTCAACGATGATCTCAAAATGTATTCAAATGCAAATTTGTATTTGTCTATCGCTACTTCCTACTTTGCATGGCCAATATACGGCATATCCGCAATATGGTCGACCTGTACTAGCACTGCATCCGAGTAAGTTATAATGCAAAAATTTGAAAAATCGGTTAATTCGAAAATCAGGCAACTTGAAGAGATAGTGTTTAAATGGAAAAGAGTTTCCCTACCTTCTCCTAACTATACTTACTGTTTTGTCAATTTGTGAGGTTGCGGAGTTGCTCGATTTCTGAATATCCAAAAAGCGAATTTAAGAATTCAAATATCACTCAATTTTAATTTGTATCTACTGGTAAAAACAATTTTCATTAGATTACAAGAAATTATTTTAGGGTTGATCGACATCGATGAAGAACTATTTGCAACTTCGATTACGCAATACAGATTGGTATGGTTTAGTTTTTCGAAACCTTACTACTCCCAATTTGTTCTCAAACTTTATTGTTTCGACATGATTTTTAAAAAAATCAAATGCTCATTGCAGGGTCAAAACCTGACATTCGAAGTGTATCTGAGCGACTCTGACAAGTACGACTATGTGATTGACTCATGCAAGCTCAATGGAATACAATTCATATTCACTCCTGGGTGAATGATGCGCATCCCTTTCCTTTATTATTGTCAATATCGAATTCAGCTGCTTCAAATGCGATGGTCCGATTCTGCAGGCAGTCGAGAGTCATGGCTATGCAGTTTCGGGGGGCATCAAAAGGACACTGGTGTATTTCACTGCTGTCGACAAGGTACATTAGTTTTGATGCATAAACGTTATTCCATCGTTTGCCGTCCACGCAAAGTGAGTCATTGGTCGTTTGTTGTTGTAGTAAGTTATGCAATTTTACATCTGCAAAAGGTCGTAAAAGTTATCATATGAAAATTGACATTTCTTCATTGATTACCGACATAATTGGACTATCTAAGTGTTCATAAAGTTGCTGACAACCTAACAATATGAGCCTAAAAATATTTTGATCAAGTTTACATATTCTCAGAACTGTGCTGAAATCTTGGAATTCAAATTTTCAGGAAGAAATATTCAATAGACAACTTGTTTACTTTGCCAATATGATGCCAACAACAATTTGTAACAAAAAAGCCTGCAATGATACATTTGGGTGTGCGTGTGTGATTGTTGTCGAGCCAGAATGCATAGAGGCATAGGCAAAATTCTGTAATGCGAAAACGTCTGAGTGGTGATTCAGACGATTCAGATTCAGAAAGACGGGGGAGTAGTGCCCCTTCCCCTCTGCCATCTTCCATTCCATCACGTTCCTTTTCTGCTGCCGCCTTTCGTATTCCTTCTTTCTCACAGCTACTTTTTGCATACTTTCCTCCACATTTCGAGGCTTCTTCCGGCACATTACATTTCGCGTTGTACGTTCGCGTAAACTTTCGAATTTTATGAGCAATGCAAAAAGTGGGAAATACCACAAATTCTCGATAACTATTTTTACCTTTGAATTTACTATTTGTGATTTTTAGCTTAGAATCTATGCCAACTTTTCACATTGCCACAGAAATACAGTAGTGGGTAAAATATCCCGTCACTTTATTCTTGTCAATCTTATCTTTTCTTTTAAATCCATACCATAGAAATCTGGTTGGACCTTCATACATTCGTATGCCTTGAGAGAAGTCCTCATTTAATGCCCAAACTTCATTCGTATTTGACCAATAAAATTGATTGATTCAAGAGTTGCAAATTTTAGAACACCAGAAATTGTTTGATCAAGTGTTCACATCCCCTTCTTCACTTTGAAAATTTTCTACTTATCACTTTTTGAACAAAAAACCTCATTCAGGTGCTCAATTTCGAGTGTGTCATCACGACGATCTACTGCTGTGCCTGTGCAGAAGTGAATAATTCCCATTAATCTGACAAATGCCTTGTGTTTCAGAGAAGCTGTGAGCGCGCTTCAGGCTGGATGATCACGAAGAACTCCTATCAGTTCGGCTATCCAAGCACGTACCCACTCACAGCTTATGCGCACAAGCCTGTGGCAATCGGTATGCAAGTTAAAAGCTTAAAAATTATCGTAAACGCCTTAGGCGGCATCGGCTGGTGGTGGCTGCTCTGGCTTATTATTCCGCTACTCATTCTGCTCTGTCTCTGCTGTCTTCTGCCGTTGCTCTTCTGGTTGTACAAACGAAGACGAAATGAGTAGGATCATTGGGGATTTATTGAATTTGTTCTTCCTTCATTTGCATGTTCATGATCATTTTTGACAATATGCCAAGTAGCGTTGCAAACAACTCGTTTTACATAAACAATCTGGGAGCTCGAACATTAAGACACGACGGTACGCTACTGCATGTCACTTTCAAAAAATGACAACTCGATCTTCAAAGATTTAGGAATATGGGCACCTTCCTGAATATTGAAAACCATGCAGTCATATTCTGAAAGATATCATGCCATATCGCGCCTTCGTGTCTTTTTTCGGAAGGATAATCCTTCTTAATATTTTGCGTAAGGATCCAAATTACCGCAATTTGTTATTAGAACTTTTCTTATAAATTTTCGTCGATTTTATGCAATGTTCAATTTTAGAAAGGCTGCAGCCATCACAACAGTTCCTCCAGCACACGTTGCCAGTCGCGATGTTGGAGTCGCGACCGACTTGCACCACGAGAAAGAAGAAGGAATAGTCAGTGCCATGGCTGCTAATGCAGGTTGCAAAGACTGAAGCGCAGGCTTGTTGAAAATGATCGGATCGATAAAATTCCTAATCTAATCTGATCTGATTGAATTTCCTAAAGCTTCCATCGGATCGTACTAATTGCGACCTTTTCGATCCGCCAACAAGCCTGGACGGAAGAGAAATGATCATATCCAAAAGAGTTCAGTTATGGACAGCAGTGAACATGAACGAAGAAAGTACCATCACGAGCATCACGAGGAAGGCTTCCAAGCGATCGAGCCGGCGGTAGTATTCGGACAATTTCTAGATAATGAAAAGGATGCTTCAGGTAATGGTGGATGAATCATTCACACACGAAATTCGGGAAACCTTCACAACTGAAGAGCAGCACTCGCTGCCGAGGGAAAGAAATAGGTAAAGTTAAACATTAGTTTTCTGAGAAGATGCTAGGATTGCACTTTGAATCTGGTAGTGCATCCGAGCTCAGACTTGGCAGAGATCAACCGTGAAATTGGATTGATGAGAATGACCGAGATTGACTGAGCACAGTCATATTCAGTCAATATTCGTACTGTGAAATGGGTTTAACTCGGACCGAAAAATGATCTTTTAGGAGCTACGACGGAAGAGGTGGCTTCTATCAGCATTATCAACAGAATAGCCGTGATGGCGGTCGAGCTCATGGCCACTCGTCTCGCCGTCGCTCCCACAGTGCTGGTACGTCTTCGTATCCTTCATTTGTCGTCCACGAGGAGCGCATTCGCGAAGGATGGGATCGACATCATCCGCCTACGTAATGCTCACGATGCTCTTATTTGTTTAATTATGAATTTTCAGCCACGATCTCGCATGTTCAAGCAGTCATCAGCACACTGCTACAGCTTCGGCAGCAACTTCAGCCGCGAGAAGCAACGACTTCCGTCAGAGTTACCGAAATTACGCCTATGAAAGGGACATGGGCAAAGTGGAGCCGTTAGAAGGATTTGACCAATTGGAAACATGGTAGAGCTATATGGACAAATTATTATTGCATTTGAAACATTTCATTCAGCCACAAAGAGTACTTCATCGACGATGAAGACGAAGTCGTGGAACGGGACGTCAAACGGACTCACACTTCAAGGTGAACATTTTAAAGATTTGTAAGGATCACACAAGTGTAACTTAGACCAAATCACACTTCAAAATACCTCGAAATTCACCTTCAATTGTTCTGTTTGATTTCAAATGAAAGTTTAGTGAGGTTGAATTTGAATTTAGAAGACTGCAATTAGAAAAAAATTCTGAACAATCATGTATTCAGGTTTAAAGCGGAAACCCGAGAATACGAGGAAGGCACTTCGAGCGATGGCAGCGAAAAATTCCGAGAAGATGAACACCATCATCACGTCTACGCTCCTTCCAGGACTCATTTTGTCTGATTATGAGTTCTTTCAGAGCTATTGCGAATCCTCTGAACACAGTTTTGGGTGCGAGAAGTCATGATTTTGCAGTAGCCTTATTCTGCAAATATCAAAATGAATCTTGATTAACGATCTAATTGAAACTATTTTGCAAAAATCAAATAAGCGTATGAAATTATTCCCATCAAGAATGTATCAGTTTATTTTTTGTTTGAGCGATTTACGTTTCATCTAAACGTCATTTTCTAGAGAATTTTTACTATGGTGCCATTTGTCACTTGCCTTATTCAACGTTCACATCTTTCAGACTGTACCTTTCTCATTTTGTCACTTTTCCATTGATTGAATACAATTCTAATTATGTCTTTCATATCGTCCCACCTGCCAAGTTTATCTCAAATTCTTCGAATTTTTATTTCCATTTTCAATGTCAATTCAAGAATAAAATGTTAAGAGCTGACATTTTAAATAATACCATTGAAGTCGAGAAGTCACAACCTTCTCGGTTTTTCGTTTGAAAAATTTTATTCCAACGCAGACTTCTCAACTCGGCCCGCAAATCAACTTGTAGAGAAAAATAGTGAGTCATATTGAGAGAGGAAAGAGCATGTCGTCTTCTTTCTCGAAACGAAAAACTATTCGTCACCTGACGGGAGAAGGCTGACAAATGATAGAAACCAGACAGCGAAAGAAACAAATGCACTCTTGCTTGCTATACAGCACAAATGCAGTATATCTGCCGATTTTCACTGATAGCTTCGGTTTAATTACCCAAGTTTGAGGTATTAACAACGTTCTGGCCCTTCGAAAGAAGTGGTCTAACGAAATTTTGGAACAGCCTTCCACAGGAGGGCACAAATGAAATAAATAACCGAAGCAAAAATCCGCGTCTGTGTCAGTCTATAATATTTGCAAAGTGTAGTGATTTCATGTTTCAGAAACTTGCAATATTTCGTAATAATTCTAGCCATGTGATAAGGAATACAGATGGAAAAATAGGACAGTGTACGGCATTTCTTCATGAAACTTTATATATACCCTGAAGAAGTGACTTCTTTCACTCGGTCCGGAATCAGTGAGTTATCATTACCTTGAAACCCCTCATTGGTACAACTCGACCTAGTATTTTACCATTTTTAAAAGGCTTATAAGAACAGCACAATCTATACTTTTCTAATCGTACGCATTATTGCAGAACGGAGGGATTTTCAGATTTAAGGCACATCGACATTCTGAATATTTTGGATTTTTATAAAATGAAATACATCTCTTGTTGTAGTTATTTTACAATTAGCGAATTCAATTATCTTTGCTTCCCAATTGGAAGCGTTTCAAAATTTTCTAGACCACTTCTTTCGAAGAGTCAGAACGTTGTTAATACCTCAAACTTGGGTAATTAAACCGAAGCTGTCGGTGAAAATCGGCAGATATGAACATTTCGTCGCATATGTCAAGCAAGAGTGTATGTGAATCTTTTCACTGTCTAGTTTCTCTTCATCTTTCTTGCTCTTTCCGCTTTCGTCGGACTCCTTTTTCTCCCTCTAGGCAATAAGAGAAATAAAGAGCCTATTTGAGAAGGAAAAAGAACCTAGTCGACGAGAGAAAGAGGGAACCAGACAGTGAAAGATTCCAATTGCATTCTAGCTTGGAATACAACGCAAAGTGTCGCTATAGTCCATGTTTCACCGATAGCTTCGGTTTAATTACCCAAGTTTGAGGTATTAACAACGTTCTGACTCTTCGAAAGAAGTGGTCTAACGAAATTTTGGAATGCTTCCAAATGGAAGCAAAATAATTCATATTCGTAAAGAAATCGATATTTAAGAGTGTATTTGTAAGACTCGAACAGTTGTACGGATTTCAAAAAAAATCGGAAAAATCGTGATTTGATCATAGAGTTGGATACCCCTATGAATTCTAATCACAAAGTCGAGGAGATTAGGCCCCGACCTCAAAAGTGGACGGAGCTATGCTAATTTGAAAATTTGAATTTCGACGAAAAAGTGTCCGTTAGATGGTACAAAGAAAATTTTTTTGCTATAAAAGATTTTCGAAAAATTTAAAAAGGATGTTAGATTAGACAATGGGCCACGTCTATTGATATAGAGTTTTAGGGGTATCAACCACTTGCTGGTTACGGTAGACCATCCCGACGTCAAAGTAGGGGGTAAAAATACTCCCAAAATTTACAGAAAATGGCTTCCCCTGAACAAAAAATATATTACAACATTGAAATAAACGCTGTAAGATGATAGAGAAGTTCGAGATGCACTAATATCAGCAATAAAAAGTGGGAAAACATGCGACCCTTTTTGAGAAAAAAGTGCCCAAAGGGAGTGCAGTCAGGGGTCGAATTTCGAAATTTCATGTAAACCCCCACAATATGTATACCAATTGATAGAGCTCATCAAACTGCGCAACTTTTGTGAAGACACTTTGGACTTAGCTATAATAGTATGCGTGGTATGGAGGTTTGAATGGGTCAGACCCACGAAAATGACAAAAATCTTCAAAAATTCATAACTTTTGTAAAATCAAACGAATTCGAAAAATCTCTTCGAGATATAGCAGATTAAGGGCAATACTTCATTTTTATTTTCCAGAGTACCGTGCTATCACTTTACCATGTTACCACATGGGTCCATGGGCGTATCCACCCATATGGGTCTAGTTCGGATCCGGGACACTTTTGCAATTGTCCGGACCCCCTTCGACAGTTGTTCTGTTTATTCGTGGAATGGCTTTTAAATATTTTAGAATTTATCAACAATAACAATCGTTTTTTGAGATGCAAAAATATGCTTTATTTAGTAATTTGCCAAAAGACGCATTTTCTGTATGGAGAGAAAGATTTGTCTACGTTTCTCAATGATGCAGCCTAGAATGCAAAACTTTCAATCTATATTCGATTTTATATTGATTTGTATTCAAACATTTATTTTCATGTCCTGTTTTTGTTCCATTATGTCTTTATCTAACAACTTGATTAAACACTTTCTTCCGAAATTTTCTTATTCATATTCGGGCTCAAAATTAGTTCATGAATTATGTTTATCTTTCAAGTCAAATATTAGTTTTTTTTTTTTTTTAAATATTCATGCCATTTTACTACCTGCCTTTAAATTCTGCTAAATTAAAATGATATTGCAGGTATCGATATTAAAGAAAGGATTTTATTTATCATTAAGAAAAAAAATGAAATTGTTTAGATTCAACAAATTCCTATAAATATCGGTTAACCAGGTTTAATTAACCTTCTTCTCGCCATTCGACAGATTTTTATATTTTTCTTTGCCTCCTTTCAGAATATATGACTTGTGGAAGAAATTTATGAACTGAAATTTGGAACATGTGTATATTTTTGACTATGAACAGAATTACCAGGAGTAAGAATGTAAATTCCATGAAGAAGGCAAAGTGTAAGACATCCGGTGCTAAGTCGCAATTTTTCTAAACGAGAAAAACTATTAGTTGCAGTAAATTAGAAAATTTGTATCTTGTAATATTTGTCTATCTATGACGATCATGTTTTATGCAGGATTATTGATTCCTGTCTTTATATATCGGTTGTTCCGAAAGTTTTGTTACATTTTCAATATTTTTGAAATTTCTTTCGAATTTTCTTCGAGAATAATTCAAATGGTATAGGTACCCACTAATCGGACCCTATTGACAACCCCATTTCTGGCTGTTTATTTCCAAAGAGATAGTTCTAAACATAATCGGTTACCTTCTGAACGTAGAATAACACGTATCCGTGGAATACTGTCAGTACTCCAAGGACGAATTGCACAATTTGAAATGTCGTCACGAATTTAGCACACCAGCCAGGCAGGCTGAATTTCATCGAACGAAGCAGATAATAGCTGAACATAATTTTCATGAAAAATAGATATATTCCGGCGATTTGGATATTTCGCAAAATATCTCGATGGAGTTTTCATACATCACTATGGAAAGAACTAAAGGGCTATATCTTTTCCCCACACAACATTGCTCATATTGAAAAAATGTTCGCGTCACGATAAATCCGAATAGCTAACTTATCACTTTTTTAATTGACCTGTACATGAAGCTATGAACAGTGTAGTTCCAATAGATTCCTGAGTGGTTGAGTGATGGTGAGCTCGGATGAGAATACCAGGCATAAATGAATGTAATGATGTGGTGGTACCTAAGATTTATTATATTACAATTCCCTGAATATGCAATTACTGTTTAAGAAACTTGACGAAATGACAGAATGGTAAAACCTTTTTCGGTACATTATTCGCTTACTCGAGCTAATTTCCTTATCTCTAACTACTATAGGGTTCCGTCATTCGTCACTATATCACGTTTCGTCAAATAGTAACTGCCCTCTAAATATTTACATTTACCAGTGCATGAAAACTAATGGTCTTTTCCGTAGGACGATAAATAGCGTATCGACCATTTCGAGGAGTTTCGAGGCAGCGAACATCCAAACCCAATAACCATTTTCGCCAATGTCAAATTCATTTGCGTAACAGTGCAGGCCTGGAAATATTCAAGACGCTATTTATTTGCAAATTCTAAAGATTCAAATTTTCATGCTCAGTCAAACATGTATGAATTCGTCTAGAATTACAAACTCAATTTGTAATGAGTTCCAGTTGGTTTTATTTTAAAAAATATTATTTTTGTTGTATCATTTTTCAGGTTAAAAATCCAAAATTATTAAATTCTTTTACACCCCCTTGGATAAGTTATGATGCAAATAAAGTTACCATCTAATCCTTGTTTTATGATCACGTCATAATATTTGGGAGCCATTTTGACAGATCCCATAATGGAAAATGTAGCCAACAAGAAATTCCAAATGATTAGAGACTTTTGCAAAGAAAATGGTTCACGATTTCTCATAAAGAATTTAATACTGAAGATAACAATGAAATATGCTAAAGATGCCTAAATTCAATGATAGTTGTCTCTTATTTCATTTCTGAGCAAGTTACTTGTATGCTAAAAATAAAATATTCGGCGATGAATTTGTTTCCCTCTTCATTGGAAAAATTTTTGCCACCTTTCGATACCAATGACAAAAATCGATGAACATCGAATTTGACTTGCTTGAGTTGCTCATAGAAGATTGAAGAGCTGCTCGTTTGATTCATCTAAGCATATAGTTTAGCATAAATAAGAAATGAAAATATTATTAGTCGATCTAAATTGTCAAAAACTAGGATGATTTGTATGCTATCGAATGAAAATAATATCATTTATTCAGGATTAATGACCAGACGAATTCATTTTCTTTTCAGTAACATGACCGAATCAATTGTCTATGAGTTTTTATTTTATCATCGGATTATATTTTCAGAGATTTCTGAACAACATATTGACCAATATTGCAATTTCATATCAGTTAACTTTTCACAAAACATTATTTATTCAAAGTGTAATTGTTTTGCTTTCAATTTTGACAATGAACGCGTGCAAATTTTTATATTAGCCATTCTATGAAAATCTGTAGAATGGCTTGGCACAGCCCCAAAATTATTTTCCTGAAAATGGGTCCAAACAATGTAATCGAGGGTGGAGAGTCCGAAAATCGAGGTCTCGGAGTTCGGATGCACGTTGTTTACGCTGTAGTGAATGTCGTACTCGAAAATTCAAAAACCGTTAGGAAGCATCTAAATGGGTCAAATTGGTATCAAACACTTCGTCTCGATGAGATAAACAACTTTTGTTCTGAAAATTTTCCGATCCGATGCCTACATAAAGTTATAGGTTGAAAAGTGCCAAAACTGATCAAAACAACGACATTTTCGAGTCGTCTGTTGTGCATATTTCCGTTTTATTTTCATTTTCCACGATTTGAAGAGTCGGTTGGGCCGCAACATTCACTGCCGCGATGGTCAGCACATGTTACACTGTAATCATTGGCTGGATTTGCATGTATGTAGTAGATAATTTCTTCTTATTCATTTATCATTTACCAATTTTTCGAATCTTCACGTTACTAAAAGCAAATAATCTTAACTTATGTGAAAATATGTATTCGATGTTCCATAGCACGTTATGGTTTTATAGGGACTTGGGGAGTAGTAAGCATATCTAGTTTTCATTAATTATGCCCTCCTGTGGAAGGCTGTTTCAAAATTTGGTTAGACTACTTCTTTCGAAGAGTCAGAACGTTGTTAATACCTCAAACTTGGGTAATTAAACCGAAGCTATCGGTGAAAATCGGAAGATATAGACATTTTCTCTTATATTTCAAGCAAGAATGCTATTCGAATCTTTCACTATCTGGTTTCCTCTTTCTCTCATCATTTTCTTTCTTTTCCTTCTCAAATAGACGTCCTATTTCTCTTATTGGCCGAAGGGAGGGAAAGAGTAGAGAGTGAGTATTAGTTAGAGAAGGAAAGAGTCAGGAGAAAGCGGAAAAGGTGAGAAAGGTGAAGAGAAATCAGACAGTGGAAGATTCTAATTGCATTCTTGACTGTGATATGCTACAAGACCGGTATATCCGTCGATTTTCACCGCCATCTTCGGTTTAATTACCCAAGTGTGAGGTATTAACAACGTTCTGACTCTTCGAAGGAAGTGGTCTAACGAAATTTTGGAACAGCCTTCCACAAGAGGGCACAAATGAAATAAATAATCGATGCAAAATCCCTGTTTGTGTCAGTCAGGTAAAATATTTTCAAAGTCTAGTGATATCATGTTTCAGAAACTTGAAATATTTCGTAATAATTCTAGTCATTTGATAAGGAATATAGATGAAAAATAGGACAGTGTGCGGCATAAGTTCACGAAACATTATATATACCCCTCAGAGCTGACTTCTTTCACTCGGTCCGGAATCAGTGAGTTATCATTACCTTGAAACCCCTCATTGGTACAACTCGACCAGTGTTTTTACCATTTTAAAAGGCTTATAAGAACAGCGCAATCTTTATGCTTTTCTAGTTGTATGCATTATTGCAGAATGAGCATGGCCTATCATTTTGGGAATGATAAGAACCCATAGAAACTCCCGAATGTTCCAGAAACAAGCAAGACAGAACTAACAAACGTCCTTACAAGAAAAAGGGTTTCTGATCGTCGTCTTCAGAAACTCATATCTTTGGTTACACTGATCCGTTTTTCATGCAGTTTTTTGCTATAATTCTGTCTAGCCTTACAGATTCCTAGAAAATATTTCCATAACTCTGCCTTCAAATCGGGAATATCACTTGCGTTCTCTACATATAAATCTTTAAATTTGATCTTTGCTGTTGTGAAATCAAAATTACGAAATGTTCTGATTGAGCAGCAGTGATTTAATGAAACCTTTCGACTTTACGGCCTTTTGTAGTTTTTACCAAATTTTTCACCTGGTAAAAACTACAATCTGGTAATGGTAAACATCTGGGCCCGTACTAAAGTTCCCCTCACTTTAACTGAACCTCGCGTGAACTAGGGAGCATGAAAAAATGAGAGATAAAAGTGGAAAAGTTCATGCGAGATGAGATGACACGAACTAGAGAGTGTGGAAAAGGAGAAGGGCAGATCGTATGAACTTAGAGCGGAGTTCACTTGAAAAAGGTGTGCTCTAAATTCGCGCGACCTGCCCTCCTCCTTTTCCACTCTCTAGTTCGTGTCAGTTCAGCTCACATGAACTTTTCCACTTTTATCTCTCATTTTTTCATGCTTCCTAGTTCACGCGAGGTTCAGTTCACGTGAGGGGGACTTTAGTACGGGCCCTGGTAAAAACCACAAGAGGCCGATTTTACAAAATTCAACAGTCTAAACTTTGAAATGCAAATGATAATATTTTGCAGGTATTAGCATTTGAGTAGGCTAAGATCAATGGCATTTAAAATTTCGTTAAAGTCATCATTAGTGCATATTTGATTTGAATTGACATTAAAACGGTTAACTAAAATAGGCACTATTAGTCGAGAAAATTCCATCTGCCGATTTGCAAAACTGATGAACTTTATATTTTACCTGTCTTTTTCAATTAAAATATTCTTTTCTATGCATAAATGATAGGTAAATCTTAAAATCATCTATCCTTTAAATTCCATCGACTATAAAAGATCGGTGAGAAGGCTCTTTTGAATTATAAAATTCAAGTTATGCTCGTATCAAGGTTAATTTTACTTAGCAAAATCATAATTTAACCTGTCAAAACAACTTTTCAAGACCCTAATTTTAAGATATATTTTATCTAAACCTACATTAATTTCAGAAAATTTCTTGTTGTGCGAAATAGTTATTAGTTCTGATAAATCTTCTTATATCGATTTATAGCAGCTATTATCAATATGGATATCAATATGAAATTTGGTGGTAAAAGTGTTGATATTATTAAAATTTCAAAATTGTTCATAATTTTACTAAAAAATTGTGAAGTCCTGAAAATGTCGCAACACGATTTAGAAGGATGCGTAGCGTTATCTACCAAAGTATAGAAGAAGAAAATAAATAAATTCAGCGTATTATAACATACGAGACAATTTCAAAATGGATGCAAAGTTATTATTATCAATTTAGTCTTTCAATATCATATGAAACGTTAGATATTCATTCACTCATCCCTACCATGACCTATCCTATATAATATTACGCTGTTAAGAAAGTCCTGCACCAAAAAAATTTTCTTTTTCATTTATTCATAACTTCATTTAAAACCACCAAGAATCAAGGATATATTGACCATTGAGGTCAGTAACCTTCGCCCATTTATTGGGCAAATCGTTGATGCCCTGCGCCCAGAATTCAGGAGACTGTGACGCGAAGAAGTCGTTGACTGCTGTTTTGAGGTCGTCGTACTTGTCGATTTTTTTCTCTCGTAGATGGAGCTTCAGTGGACGGAACAAATGGTAGTCTGGTGGAGCGAGGCCCGGCGAGTACGATGGGTAGATGATCAGATGCCAGCCGAGCTTTGTGGTCTTTTGGTGGGTGCCCGAAGCGACGTGTAGTTGCGCGTTGTCATGCAGGAGGTGGACAATTGAGCGTCTCGGCCGTTTTTCTTGAATTGTGTCGATCAATTTTTGAAGCTGATCGACGTAGACGGTAGCTGTGACAGTCCTCCTTGCAGGAAGCAGCTCATAGTATATCGGCCTTTTCGCGTTCCACCAAATGGAGAAGAAATGTTTGTTGGTGGGGTTCGATTTCGACTGCGTTGGTGGCTCTGCGTCGCGTGGGAGTCAGATGGCGTGTCGCGCATCGTTGTCGTAAAGGATCCAGCTCTCACCTCCAGTCACTAGATTTTTCAGAAATTCCTTTCGGTGCGGACGGAGGAGGAGAGACTGACAGATTTTAACACGCACTTTTTATAGGTGTCGGTCAGTCGATGGGGGTTCATCTCAATTGAATATTTCGATAGCCGAGATCGTGAAAATGGGCAGCGATATGATATTGGAGCACCCGAGTATCGTCTCCAATCCTCACGTGGTGGCTTCCGGATTGGCCTTGATAGCGCTCTGCAACTCGTTGTTGTCGACGGAGGATGATCGTTCACTGCGCTCATTTTCTTGAAGGCTCGTATCTCCTGCCGCGAAGCGATAGAACCAGCGGTTGACTGTCCAACGAGAAGCAGTGCCCTCATCGAATGTGTTGTTGATGTTAGCAGTCGCTCTGCTTGCTTTGTTGTTTTGGAGCTACTCGTAGTAGATGACTGTTCAAAGTGGGGGTTCACTTGTCATGGTCGGTAAGTTATAAAACCCCTGGGCGCGGACCCTTATATACCCATGTGGTGATAGCTTAGAGAACATTCTACAAGGTTCTCACACCTATTAGGGCATTCGACTCATTTTTAGAAAATTATAGATTTTTAAAATTTTTGGTGCAGGACTTTCTTAACAGCGTAATAGTTTCTTATATAGCCTTACTCTACATCAATATATTCCCAGGCTTTGCCTACTCTTACCTTATCTCTTACCTAGTATTCCTGATGTTTTGTGGATAACGTTACGCATCCTTCTAAATCATGTTGCAATAGTTCCAAGAAAGCGCTGCGTCATTTTAATGCTACGACGTTGTGTCGTTGTGACAATTCCAAATCGTCAAGATTGCAAAATCTAATAAAAGGTTTCAGCTAGCAATACATATATGAAACTAGCAGAAGGTCTTCTTGTCGCATTTTTATGTTCTGGAATACCTGCTTTAATACTACAAATTATAATGGCATATTCCATTCGCATTACTGATAAAAAACGAGAGGCAAGTCATTTTATTTTTGTAGTAAAATGTGTTTATGGCAATCAGTAAATATTAAATTGGCACTAACCATTAATTTAAAATTACTTTATCTAGAGCAAACTTCTTTTTCGATGGTCAAATTATAGTCTTTAATTTCTGCAATATTTTCCTGGCAATCAGGGATGTTGACCCCGACCCTAACCCGCGGGTCGGGTCGGGTCGAAGTCGGGGTTGCTCAACCCGACGGGTTCGAATAGTCGTCTTTTAACAATTTTTAGTGAATTTTCATGATTACTTTTGATTTTCTTTCAAAATCAAAGTTTTCCAGCTTAGCCTACGACAGGCATATTAAATACATCCAGACCTAAGGAGGGCGATCGTCAGAAAACCCTTACGACCTACCCCCTATAATATTTTCTATACAATTTTGTATCTCTAAACCAGGGCTGTTGTGGACATTCCGATTCCGCAAATTCCGACGATTTTTGGCATCGGAACTTCCGATTCCGACTCCAACCTCGCAAGAATTTCAATTTCGATTCCGATACCGGTCAAAAAGTGACCGGAATTCCGGTATTAAAAATAGAAAAATAGTCAATTTTCTGCAAATTTTTGAGCATCAAAATATCACTCGAAAATAGCATCCTGCCTTCAATTTTGCAATGAAATTCTAGTCTAGCGTACCATTTGGTATTTCTTTCAAATTTTCTTAGTTCTCCAAAAATTAAAAGAATTCTTCTACTAACATTTCAATAAGGGAATATATTAGAGACTATCAATGCAACTAGCAATTATGTCTTTCGCTATTGTGTATAAGAAAGTTCCAGAACAAAATTAGTTATTTATAGGAGAAATTTTATCCAATAAGCTGATTTTCCTATAAAAAATGACTAGAGAAATGAATTTTATTCACCTTCGCCTGCGGCGGGCTAAATAATGGAGGAGGCATTCAAATAAAAATAATCATTCGTCATTGAGAACATAAGACTTGAAATTTTGTTAGAGTTATAATAGAGCATTAGCTAAGAATTTTTGGGCGTAATCCTTCGATTTAGTTAAATTACGAAAAAATTCCGGTTCCGATTCCGAAAAACTGGAACTTCCGATTCTGATTTTTTAAAATTCGATTCCGCAACAGCCCTGAATGCAGGGTTGCTGACGGGCCCAATTTTTCGGACCCGGACCCGCCCGTTCGGACCCGTATGAAAATTGGCATTATTTTCAAATGTGAATTTTTTGCGGGAAATTATTGATTGTAGAAGATGGTCGTAGTTACATTATTTGTCGAATTTTTCATGGGCTATCCAATGCTGAAAACCGCGTTCGATTTGGCCCAGAAATAAGGAAGTTATGAATTTTTCCCCGAGGCCGGATCTGTAAAAACTTCAAACTACCGTAATCCTGCATACAATAATTTTTACAAAAAAAAAACTGATAGCACCATGATGAACAGCGCGAAAAACTGAACAAAATATGTGAAAATCACCCAAATCGCCGGAAGTTCCGGTTTTTCGGAATCGGAACCGGAATTTTTTCTTAATTTAACTAAATCGAAGAATTACGCCCAAAAACTCTTAGCTAATGCTCTATTATAATTCTAGCAAAATTAAGAGTCTTATATTCTCAGTGGAGAATGGCCATTTTTATTTGGATGCCTTCTT
>LIAE01010455.1:247227-259393 GCA_002287525.1 Diploscapter pachys | reverse complement strand
AACAATCCTACCAGCAACAACAGCCTGCTCCCCAACAATCCTACCAGCAACAACAGCCCGCTCCCCAACAATCCTACCAGCAGCAGCAACCTGCTCCGGCCCCTGAACCTGCACCACAGCAGTCCTACCAGCAGCAGCAACCCGCTCCAGCCCCTGAACCTGCACCACAGCAATCCTACCAACAGCAGCAACCCGCTCCGGCCCCTGAACCTGCACCACAGCAGTCCTATCAGCCTCAACAGCCAGCAGCCCCCGCCAGCAATTACCAAGAACAGCAGGTATAACATAAGTGTCCCGTATGAATGAGATTACTCGATGCAGAGTTAGTTTTTAGATTTAAAGTAAACTTGGCAGAGAATTTCAGCCATGATAGTTGTTTATGAATATTTTAGCAGAATACACACATATATCCCAAATATATTGCGATTTAAGATAATTGAAATTTTAAATATTGATCAAATAAAATTCCAAATCAACTAATTTAGTCTGCTCCTGCTTCCAACTACCAGGATACTGTAAGTTTCTGAAATAGATTCAGCTAATTGGATCTATCTTTACATTTACAAAATTTCGCCGAAGAAAACGATATATTTTCTGATTACCTATCCAATTCATGGTAAATTCAAGATGCGAACGTTTTGAATTAACCATAACGGACTGATGAAAATTCTCTTTTCCCAATATTTATTTTCTCTTATTTTCAGTCCTCTTCTTTATTCTAATTATCGAATTCTTAGCTTCATCAGCCAGTCATATAATAACTCCTGAAGTGTAAATATCAATTTAATGTAGAAGCAAACCTTTTAGAACTCAGTGGCAAGCAGTGGCTACAAGAAGCTGAGCAAGTCGAAGAAGTTCCTGCACGTGCGCAGACACATCGCTCGCGTCGCCTAAGCACTCAGTCAGGCACACTTCCGGAAATAACGACATCCTAGAGATCACTCAATACCTCATTCTCTATGAGAAAAACACATCAACGAATCTATGACGGGCCAATTTTCTTTCTGTAAATTTGTTGCAAATGCTGATTTTATCGTACATTGTTGTTGTTTCGTAGGCCGTTTGTTCACAATACTATCTCACAAATGTGTCTGTATATTTCTGTCGATTCCAGACGATATACAATATTTGTACATTTTGAAAATTTCACAATCAAGTTAATAAATGTTTCTAGTCTATAATTGGAGTCTCCGAATTCCGCCACCTTGCAAAAATGCACTTTTGGTAGAAACGTGGTAGTTTTAAATAGAAAATTTAAGAAAGAAATACCCTAAAAGCCCAATATGTCTCAAATAGCACTATCTAGTTCGACGATAAACCTGACAAAATGATCATGTGCAAAAGATCAGGTAAAGTTTATACCATAAGGTATTGAAAAAATCTGCGAAATAGTATTACCGAAAACATTTTATTTATTTTCTTCGAATTTTTGAATCTCTGTATCTTTCCAATGATTTTAAGAGCATTTATGGATGCATGCAAGTACCTTCGTATCATTTCGAATGCCCTATCACAATTCTCTGCTCTTTCTATCGTTTATCAAAGAAGAGCAGGGGCAGACTATAGTTTATGGGTGGCAGCTAGACGGTCGCTATTTATTCAGTCGCAAATCTTCATTTCTCCATTCTAAACTTCTCTCCCAGAATGGTACATTATAAATTGACGTATTTCGATTTTTTTGGGCGAGGAGAAGCGATTCGTCAAGTGAACATTATTTTAAATATGAAAACGAATGATGAAGTTTCAGATTTTCATTGCTGCAGATCAAGAATTTGAAGATGAAAGAATCACGAACGAAGAATGGAAAACGAGAAAATCGAGTAAAGAACTTTTATAAGCTATTCACGAATGTCATTTTCGGATAGGTACCAAAATTTCCAACATAACTTTGATATCTTTGAAAGCAATTTCCATAATGTTTCACCTTCAAAGTGACGAAAAATGAGGTGAATCTGATGTGAGAATTAGAGTGGAAACGAGTTGCCATTTTTCAAGGAACTTATTTCAGAAACTCCGTATGGTCATTTGCCGGTTCTAGAAGTCGATGGAAGACCAATTGCACAAAGCGGAGCGATAGCAAGATATCTGGCGAGACAATTTGGTGAGCATCAAAGTCGAAATTTGATGAAATTTTTATTCGGGCTCAAGAAATTTCCTTTACGAATTTCATTATTTTCTATCCATATTCCGAAGGTATTCGATTTAAGATTTCCCAATCTCAAACCCGATTCGTCACTAATCAGAGTTTTGTTTTCGAATTCTGAATTTTATTAATATTTCAGGACTGAACGGCAAAGATGCCTATGAAGAATCTGTCGCTGAATCGCTGGTCGCTCAATACAACGACCTCATCAACGAAGCAATGCCATATATGCTCGTAAGAAAGTTAATCTGGAAAATACATATCTTTAAAAATTTCATGTCCACTTTGGCTATGCTGAAGGCGATAAGGAGAAGCTGAAGAACGAAGTCTATATTCCTGCAGTTCGAAAACACATGGGATATTTCACCAATTTCTTGAAACAAAACAATTCCGGTAAGCAACAGAATTATCATCAGAGATTTATGAGATGAAATCATGAAGCACATTATAATTTCATGAATTTTGAATAAAAATAAAGATCCAGTTAACCATTTTCAAAGATAATTTTTAGAAAAAAAATTAGGATCAAAAATAAGCTATAAAAGTGTCGTGAACCCCATGTACATATTATTGTGGTAGATTTTTCAGGGTATCTTGTCGGTGATAACTTAACTTGGGCAGACATTTTTATTGCAAATGGAGTTTCCATCATTCACAAACACGTAAGCTTCATTTCAATAATATGCTCAACTATTCTTTATCTCAGGATGCAGAACTCATTGAAGAATTTCCCGAAGTCAAGGCGCATTTCCAGAGGATTCACAATCTGCCAAGAATCAAAGAATATCTTGAGAAAAGACCTGACAAATCCAAATGGACTATTCATGAGGCTGACTAAATTTGTCCAAATTTAAATTTCAATGTTATAATCTCTACCAAAATAAAGAGCTTAGAAAATTATTACTATTATCTTTATCACAGGAATTCTGCAGACAATTTCGAAAATGTACGAAAGTAATTATTTACCATCTCCCGAGACTTCAAACTTTGACCAAAGCACAATGGGAGTTGGCAAGAGTTGAAATTTCGAAACTATTTCTATAGTCGCTCTTCGATGACTATCGTGGTTCAGTGATCATTTCTCTGCAAACACTCCGCCATTTCACTATCTTATTTGTGCCATTCCTTTCCAACTTCTCAACTCTTATCACTTGCGCTATAAAGTCGGTTGGCCGACTTGCTTTTGTCCAAAACAATATTATGAGGACGCTTTTCTTGAGAAGCACATTATTTTTACGTTTTTAATGGAATCGGCTTAACATTACACAATTTTAGGCTATTCCTGAAACAAAAATGGTTCATTACAAGTTAATCTATTTTGATTTGTACGCCCGCGGAGAGTTCATCCGAATGGTTAGAGTCAATAACGGTATTTTTGAAATTATCAAAATATTAGATTTTTGCCGCTGCTGGGAAACAATTCGAGGATGTTCGCATCAAGAGAGAAGACTGGCCTACTTTGAAAACGAGTAAGATGTTGTTCTTTTTTCTTCCTGCAATTTCTTGCAATACAATATTTCATTGGAGCTGAATATGCAGCAAGTCAACTTTCAGAAATGCCTTTCGGGCAGATTCCAGTGCTAGAAATCGACGGGAAACCTCTGGCGCAGAGCTACACCATTGGTCGCTATCTGGCAAGACAATTTGGTAGTTACATTTTTTGTAAATTAAACCAAATAAGATCAAACTTTCGATATTAGCACTGATATCTTTTTTTAAATCTCTAGACTGATCCATATGATTTTTTTGAAAACCCCAGCATGACAAATATGGCATGAGGTTATTGTCAAGAGCCGATAAATTGAAATGAGATAAATGCTGTGCAAATTTTAAAATATAAGGTCGCATTGCGTAATTTGAAATAGTCGTCAAAAATTCGTTGAATCAATTGAAATATTGCAAAGTCGTTTTCAAACAAAGCGTTAAAATTTTCGTGCAATTTGTCCCGTCTCAATTTATCGGTCATCAGCAATGCATTCAAATTGCTGATACGATCAGAAAACATTCAGGATTGGCAGGCAAAGATGCATATGAAGAAGGAGTTTGCGACTCCATTGTAGACCAATTCAACGACTTTTTCGGTGAAACTCTACCATACAAGAGGGTAGCTGAAGACTATCCCAAATTGTTGATTTTCATTGTGATTTTTGAAGGTCGCATGGGGATTTCTTCAAGGCGATAAGGAAAAGCTGAAGCAGGAAATCTACGTTCCGGCTGTCAAGAAGCACATGCCTCTGTTTGTCAATTTCCTGAAGAACAACAAATCGGGTATGAATCATGTTTCTTCAACTCATATAAATGCTTCTTCAGGCTATCTGGTTGGCGACGGATTGACTTGGGCTGATATAGTAATCGCCTACGGAATGGGTGATTTGGATGAAGCTGTATGTGAATTTCACTTTATCAATTAGATGAAGGATGAGGCTTTATGAAAATCCAATTAGAATCTTAAGAAATTCTAAATTAACGACTCCTATTTCAAATTACAAAATACTAACTCCTACTTAGCTCTAAAAATGATAGCATTTTAGGATTCAGAGCTGCTGGACGATTTTCCAGAACTCAGAACTCACTATAAGAAAATCCACTCTCTTCCCAAGCTCAAGGAATACCTCGAAAAGAGACCTAAATGCCCATTCTAAAATAACATTCCGTTGTTTTCTAAGCAAATTATGCGATGATGCAAATAAAGTGATCAGAAAATGACAGGAATAATTTTGTATCTTGTGGCAAATGAATTTTGAAATTTGCTGTCAAAATCTATGTGATAATTGGAAACTACAAAAAGATTATAGAAAAGGAGTAACGAATAATCTAGCACTGTATATGAAAAGTGTAATTTGGTGTATTCTTGTGAATTTGTTGTTTTGCAATTTTTAGATTTTCCTGATTAGATAAATGCATCTATCAGCACATCATGTAGCTTTTTAGTATTTTTCCTATTCATCGATAGTCGCTCATTACGCTCTAGTCACTGAACTTGTCTGAGAATTGCTAATCGTATCAAAGATTATTTTACCTAAAAATAGTTTATCACATCTCCAATTTACAAAGAGTTTTTGCCATCTTTGTCATCACTTTGGCAGTTCTGAATTACTAGACAGCAATTTCCCTTATTTTGGGAAAGGAATTGAAACAAAATCAGGATAAGAAATTTTTGAAAAAAGAAATCGAATTTTGGCGATGAAATCGAGATCAAAACCAAAATCGAATTTAAGCATATCAAAATGGTCTCGCCCTTATTTCCAACATTACGAAATCTAATGGTCTTCTGCGTCTCTTTCTATGCACATTTCTCTTCACCATGCACTCTCCCTGTTTACGCACTCTGTTAATCTGCGAATACGCTATTGAAATCGTTCCTTTTCAAATTATACGAAACTTAATTTGTCTAATTCTAAATTCTATTTTTTCCTTTTATAATTTTGGATTCATCAACGATGAAAATGGTTTACAGAACCGAACATTTGCACTATCTTCTTTACTTCTTTCTTTCTTTTATTTTAAGTTCATTAAGTACTTGGTTTTGTCCAATTGACTAATTCCATTATTTTTTGCAGGAAATTTTTCGATATCTAAACTATCCAGAATGATTTATAAGTTGACTTACTTCGATTCCTACGGCAGAGCCGAAAACATTCGTATGGTATCAAAAAACTGCTAATGATAATTTTGTATTTTGTGGCAAATGAGTTTTGAAATTTTCTGCCCGAATATGTGTGCTAATTGGAGGCTACATAGCACGACAACAGCTAAGACGCACGAAATAGTATTTGTTGGCTAGGATTATTTGTGTAATTTTTCTTTCCTAGATATCACTTCAGGAATTGGCTGTCTTGCAATGTCTAAGTTTCCCAGATTTAGATAACATAATTCTGGCCACATCATTTTCCTTGTTTACCAATAGTTGCTCACTACGCTCTAGCTATTGGACTTGTCTGGGAATTTCTAATCGTGTCATAGGTGATTTTGCCTAGAGCTAGCTTAGCTCAACAAGTTGTTGGGAAAGGGAATTCTTTTATCATCATTTCTTCTGCGAGACTCGTCATTGTCATCATTTTGGAAAGTGCCACAATGCCAGACAACACACTTCCTTTATCTTGGACGCTATAAAATCGAGTGGCCTTCTGCGTCTCTTTCCACTCTTTCACCCTCATTTCTTTCCCTCACGCACTCTTCATGTTTACCTTCGACTCTGCAGACCTCTGCTCAAAATGCCGCTGCTCTCACAAACAATATGGAACTTCTATTCTTTTCCCATTTCTTTTGAATGTTGCGGAGTTTTCAAAATGTTTTCTGTAAAATTAACTTTCTTCTTTTTCTTCTAAATTTCACAATTCATTCATGAAACAATACTTTGCAGAATCGTATCTTTGCAATTTGCCTTCCATTTCTTTTCTATTTGCAAGTCATTACGCGTTCGGTCTTTGTGCAATTCGCTAATTCGATGATTTTCGACGGAAAATTTTCATCAATTGCAACTTTCAGATACCTAAACACTTTCTCAAAATGGTCCATTATAAACTCACTTATTTTGATATCTACGGAAGAGCCGAGCATATTCGTCAGGTCAGATTAATTGAAGTCGGGAAATGTTCAAGTTATTCTTTTTAGATCTTTGCTGTCGCTGGACAAGACTTCGAGGATGTTCGCATCAAGAAAGAAGATTGGGTCGCTTTAAAGCAAAGCAAGTTCATTTATTATCTCAAAAGTCTTCGTTATTTTTCTATAAGAAAATTGTATTCAAATTTGACTTTTCCTCCATTCTTTCTTGACAATAAAATGGGAAGAAAAATTACTCATCATAAACGATTTGAATCAGTAAAGTCGAGAAGTTTTATCGACAATAATATTTCAGAGACTCCATTCGGACAGATCCCAGTCCTCGAAATCGACGGAAAACCGCTTGCACAAAGCTTCACGATCGCGAGATACCTGGCTCACAAATTCCGTACGAATTATAAAATATCCCAAATCTTAGCAATTCTAATTTGTAGATCTGACCGGCAAGGATGACTATGAAGCTGCTGTTTGCGACTCGATCGTGGACCAGTACAATGATTTCATCAACGAGGTTATGCCCTACAGAAGAGTAAGACGATTTTAGTAAGAAAGTGAAAAGTTAAAATGTGATTTCCAGGTCGCACTGGGGTTCCTCGAAGGTGACAAGGACAAACTGCGCCAGGATGTTTACATTCCCACGATCAAAAAACATTTCCCTCTTTTCGTCAGCTTCCTGAAGAACAACAAATCTGGTAAACATATTTCGAAACATTAAACTAGTCGTTTTGATAATATTGCAGGCTTCTTCGTCGGAGACCGTCTGACTTGGGTGGATATCACTCTGGCTCATGCATTCTCCACCATGGACAAGACTGTGAGATACTTTTCTTCGGGGAGAGAAATTTTAAATTAAAATTTTAGGACTCTGAGCTAATGAAAGACTTTCCGGAGGTTATTGATCACTACAAGAAAATTCATTCGCTCCCCAAAATCAAGGAGTATCTCGAAAAGAGACCCGAAAGACCCTTCTAAAAATTATGCTAAATTGATAACCCTGTCAAATTTTGTATTTTAATTGTCTATTTTATGCGCTTGGTGTTTAGTAAATAAACGATTTATTTTTAAAAAATCAACTAAACTCAACAACAATTTGAGCATCACTTATCGACCATTTTAACCGCATGTCATATCACAAAGAAATCAGGCCTGGCAAAGAGAAAAAAGGAAATTTGAAAGAAAAACATCTAGAAAACTACAGCAACTAAAACAATGACGCTGTTCAGGAGCAGGGCCAAGGCGTCGAAGCACCCAGTCGATGCTTTGTCAGCGGGTTCAGAGCAATTTTTCTAAATTAGTTTTGCGAAATATTGAGAAAACTCTCAGGACTTTAGTTCTGAAAAATTGAATTTGAAACCGGAAACATATCTGTACTATTGGGAATTAAATTGATCAAAACTGAAATTTCCCTGTGCACGGAATTCGGAATCTTATAATTCAGAAAACAAGAATCTAATTTAGGATTTTTTAAATAAAAATTCGAAAAATTTCAAAGTTGTAAATGTTCTTACCTCATCGTAACCACTCGGGCAGTCCCACGTTCCATCGCAGACATATCCAGACGGGATGCATTTCTCTTCGTCACTGCATTTGAACTCGTCGGGCTGGCACTTCAATTTGTCATCCTGCGACTGTTCGTCGATCATCAAATTTGTCGGTCTGAATTTCGATTTTTCTGATTTATTCCGAAAAATGTGATGAACAAGAGTTTTAAACCAAAGTCATGGACCGATAAGAACGAAATTTCGGAATAACAACACGTTGGTTCAAGCAATACTGGTATGTCAAATTTAAAGATAACATTAGCGAAAAGAATCTTCGGCCTTAATGTAAAATCATTCTAGGCTCCAAACCCGTTCTCGCTACTATGTTTTGAAATCTTACTGAGTCGATATCTCCTCACGGATGAAGGTCTTGACGACTCGAGGGCAATACATCTCGTCGTCGTTCATTGGACAGTCGATATCCCCGTCACACTTGAACTTCCCCGCTATGCACTCGCCCGTTGAGCAAATCACCGTTCCGAATGGACAGTCGGAATTGTATTTGCACCCGAATTCGTCCTGGATTAAAAAAAACATTTCGTCAAATTCTTTAAAGTAAATCCGAAATCGTCTTTTGCATAAAGAAGGAAGTAAGAATAGAAAATGCAACGATTCGAAATAGCATTCATTGAGGGTTAGCCTTCTTTAAAAATGATAAAATGAACCAATCAATTAAAGGTGAGGATGGAATCCTTAAAAGTGGATTTTTATCTGATTTACTTCCTCATTGTCGCAGTCCGGAACATTGTCGCAGACCCAACTGATCGGAATGCACCGAGACACGTCTTGCTTGCAGTCGAAGTGAATCGTCGAGTTGCACGAGATCGAATAGGCAGAGGCAGAAAATGTGGAAGTCTGTAAATCAGCTACTTTTCAAAATTTCCAGATACATCAATAAACCTGATCAGAAATCCATGAGATCATAATGAGACAGAAGAGCCAAATCAGTTGAGACGACATTTTGAAGAGGCTAAAAATTAGAGTCGAAATTTGCGCATTAGATAAGTTTGTATTATATCAACAAAAGTATTTTTTAATCTATTTGAAAATAAGGAAATTCTAAAGTTGGGAAGAAATGAAGCGAAATTGATAAGGACGCCAGGAATTCTTGAGCTGAAGATCTTTGAGGAGATGTTCCGATGAAACGATTCATCCAGGCAATGATATTTTTATCGATCGCATCGCCGAAGAATGAAACGAAACAACAAGCCTGCCTCATTTCGGATAAATGGATACCCTGAAAAAGAAAAATATTAGCAAAACATTTTATCATCTCTCGATTCACCCGAAGATAAGTTTCCAAATCATTTTCGCCGAGAAAACAATCGGGATAAAGTACGAAAAATTGAATACAATCAGTCAGCATGTGGTCAATGATTAGAATTACGAAAACTTCAGTAGTTTTCCTATTCAAAAATGATTTATTTTTTATTAAAGTATCAACAAAATTTCGCATGCACGATACTATGAACTTCAAAATACCATAAATAACCAATGAAATGGACATTAGGGAAGATAATGCTGCATGAAAAAATGAATGCGCTTAAAATACATCAATAATGCCTGAAAGATGGTTGTAAGCATCGAAATATGGTGGACATAAGGTGCATCTACTTGAATTTTCTGCAAGTGAACGAGATTTAGTCGGTCCGATTAAATATTATGTTTTTGTTTTTTTTTTTTTAAATGAACAAACTTGAATTATAAATATTGAACATTCTGTCATAAGATTATAGGATAATATTGAACCAGAATAAGTGAACTCTACCAAATAAAAAAATAATTAGTTAATTTCAAATTCAACCGTAGCTTTCACCTTATTTCTGCGGCTGAAAGTAAATAAATTAAGTTTCTGTTCATAAAAAAAATCCATTTACCCGAAATATTTCCTCAGCAGAATGATACCAACGGAAGAAATCGTTATTAAGACGAACAAGGTGAGATAAGTCCATACATTCGAATGTTGATGCTGGCAGAAATGCGCCTCATCTTCCCCTGATGGACAGTCGTTGACTCCATTGCAGGTGAGATTCTTGAAGATGCACTTGTGAATACCATTCACTGAAAATTGTCATCCTATTCAGCAAATCGAGTGTGTCCTTCACCGGCATCACAGCGGAATGACCCATCATCTGCAGAGCAATTCATCGCATGTTGCTGATGATGAATCACTTCCCGTTTGCAATTCGTCTGAATATTCCCGTTTCATGTATCATAGTCAAATGCGTTCACCACCTCATCACTGCCATCTTCGCAGTCGCGCTCTCCATCACAGACCCATCTGTTGGGAATGCAGGCGTACTTGTTGGCACAGGCGACAGTGTCAGCCTTGCAGACGACGCCCGTCTCCTCATCATCCTCTGCGTCCCTGACTGTCCGTTCCGTTGTCGTCTTCCTCACCGCGGAAGTGTCGTTCTTCTCTCCGGGAATGATATGACTGCAGAACTTCTCGTCCTCGCCCTTCTGACAGTCCCACTCCCCATCGCACTTGAATCTGCTGCCCGCGCACTCGCCTGTGCGGCAAAGCATCGCGCCTGCGGGGCAGTTATGCAGGTAGTGGCATGCCAGCTCGTCCTGAAAATCCACAATTTTCATTCAATATCTCCACTCTCCAGAGCTGGCAGGTATCGAAAGCCGAAAGTCTCTTGAAAAGCTTTGTCAGTTTGGATACCGGTCATTTGTAAAATTTAGCGCTTTTTGGAAAGAAGAAAGAGGCGAATAGATCAAGTTTCCAAATCGATAATAGAGTCAGAATTCTGACTTCCCTTGGGATTCTTCTCTTCTACTCTAGTTTCGAAAGTTACGACTTTCATTCTGTCAACTGACCATTCCATTCTCGCAGTCAGGCGTATTGTCGCACAGCCACTCGAGGGGAATGCATCTGAATCGACCTCGCCCACAGTCGAGGTGAATGGATGTGTTGCAGGGCGAGGACACTGACGGCATCACGGATGGGGTCGACTAAGAAAAATCGTATTATTTACCCTTTTATGAAGCTAATTCTACCTGAACAAGGACCAAAGAGGCGAGGAAAGCATAGAATGAAATGCTCATAGTTATTCAAGTTGATCTGAAAATAAATGGAAATTAACTACGAAAAGTGTAAAAAAACATTGACTGAAAAAATTATTTCGAAGAGGAAAACATCGAAAATAACAAAACATTGTGGAATGGTTCAAAGTTTGATGTAGTTTATCGATTTATCAAAACTTTCAAAGATGACATTCAAAACCATTGCATTGGAGAATATGATGCTCAGAGAGAAACATAAAACAAACAGGAAGAAAATACTAAAACTCTCGATGAAGACTCGCATTATTGAACCAAAATCGATGTAAATTCATATTTCAGTGAAAATTGAGTTCAAAATGCGACGAAACTTTCGATGCAAACCGTTTATTATAGACGCTGAAGTTGAAAGAGATTTACATTATTAGACATTTCTATCGGAATCAAACATACGTTTCTTCGGATTCTCCATCTATCATTGACAACATTTGGAAGCATTGCCCTTTCTTTTGTGCGGGCTTGCATAGCGATTTTGCTATAACCCATAATTACAAATAAGCAAGAAAATGTAAAAACAATCATAATCGAATAAAATATCCAATCACTTAAGAGTAAATGTCAGTAAGGACCAAAGTCGGTGTTTCCGGGGGTCCGTCGATTTTGTTGATTTTCACATATATTATTCAGTTTTTCACGCTGATTCTCGTGGTGCTATACGTTTTTCATAAAAGTTATCATATGCAGGGTTACGGTAGCTTGAAGTTTTGACAGATCTGACCTCGAGAAAAAGTTCATAACTTTCTTATTTCTGAATCAAAACGAACGGGGTTTTCAGCATTGGATAGCCCACGAAAAACTCTACAAATAATGTAACTACGACCACCTGTTACGATCAACAACTTCCCTCCAG